>DWLR01002541.1:0-15217 GCA_018246295.1 Papilio alexanor hazarajatica | reverse complement strand
GCTCGAAGTTCAAGTGCTAATGTTACATATTGATTTGTTTCACAGAAGATATAAGCAGCCCAACATTAGACTCGGGTTCAATGAGTATTCCAATCTGTGCGTAGTTGTGCGCGTGTACTGATCAAATGCACCACCAATTTTGTTTTTCGCACATAACTTATGTAGTATATCATTATCAAAAAACAAGGATTTATAAAATGTAAATAAATTAATTTAAAAAAAATGAAGCATGCATTAGCATCACATACATACGTAATGGATTGGTAAGTGGACGTTTGAATTCATCACACTGCTCCTTATTCAATTGTAAATTACAAATAAAATTTAGTAGATATTGTTAATAAAAATTGTATATTTAAAATTGAGCAAAAAGTTTGAAAACCTCTATACTTTATCACGTTTAACAGAATCTTATATTGGTCACGTGTAATTTCACATTCCCTCTCAAGATGTCGCTTGAATAAAAATATTGATCGGCCGTGACGCACCCGACAGAACAACAGGCTTTCCGCCTTAACAGATTTTTAACCTCACGTCTCCCTAGACTAATAAGATTTTCTTGAAATACCATCATTACTGTTATGCAATAAATTAACCATTTTACATTTTCTAACTACAAACAACAACGACCTATTTTATATGTTTGTAATTCTTTACTTTTTTATGGATAATAATTAGAAAAGGCTTAATTTGCAGTATTAGTTGTCATAATAATGTTGATTGTAACAACTTTTTACACATATTATCTGTTACACACACAGAATCATAATATTGTACAAAAAAAAACAGCTAGGAAAATAAGAGCGGAACGGGTGCGAAGCCGTTAACAATACCTTATTTTATTTATAATCATTTATACGTCTTTCTACATCTCATAAAAATCCATTAAATGAACAGGGATTTTCTGAAGTCTACTAATTTTATAATTTCTGGTATATCTTCGGAACCCAAGGTCCAATGATATTCAAAATTAAATGGGACCCGCTTGCGAATCTCCCCTTTCCAACAATTTTTTTTTAATCTGTTCATACAGGACGGTTATGTTACGGTAACAAAAATAAAAATACAACCTAATTGGGAACCTCCTTCTTTTTTTTAAAAGTCTGTTAATAACAAGCACGCCTAACGAGGCTTCTTAATATCACGACACGTTTCTTAGGATCCGAGCAAAAAGAAAAGAAACATGGTGGGTGAAGTCACAGATACTAATAGGACACTAGTTCATTAATATACAAAATCTATAATTACTGACGCTTCAAATAGTTTTAAGCAGATATAGCAAGCAATACCTACCCTATAAATATTTAAATTATTACGGAGTTGACCCTATCATCAATTTTCGGGCACATTTGTAACCGAGTTCAATGATTTTTAAACAAAATAATCAACACAAAGACAACTTCATTTATACATGATCTCTAATACTCGAGGTACTGAAAATGTCAGAGTTTCTTAAATATTGTCCCTTCTATAAACTTCATATTATTTTTAAGAAAATAGAGAAAAGTAATCCATTTATTTTATATATCATTAATAGCTTTATAAAATGATAATGTCAATGTACCTATGTTTATAAAACACGAATTTTGAATTATAATGAGAAAGGGTCGCTTGAAAGTCACCGAGATTAGTTGTAAAGCGTAGACGAAACAGATACAAAACATCAATATAAACTTGGTAAATTTGTCGTAACTTACAGGATTATGTAGTCTTGTAATCAATGATTTTTTTTACTTAATTACGTATGTATAAATCTAAATTAATTCTATTGATTATTAGTTGATTCGTAATCTTCGCTTGAATGTGACTATTCTTTGTATTAGTTTGATCAATTTAATATTTCACGCCATTATGTAGAAATATCTATACTGCTTAGGTAGAATTTCTACAATATAGAACGACGATCTAGTCAAGATTTGATTCTCCTAGATGTCCTTATCCAACAAGGAACCAATTTGGGTGGCAAATAAGCTTAGAAGATATCAGTTTTAATATGTTTCTAGGAGTGATAACTACGGAGAGTATACATAAATCAAAGACTGTGGAGTGTTACACTGACTGGTTTATTCGAGCGGTACACAATGCGACAAGACGGATACAAATTGACAAATACCTACTTCACAAAATATTATTTATAGGTCTCCCTCAATTAGGTAATGTAACGTGTCTTTGCGTGACCTTATAAAGTATGACTTAAGCGCCCCCGTTGAGAGTCTCAGCTTAGATTATTAATTCAGTTTATTTATAAATTAACTCCAGGATTTCCAAAAGTTTTAAGTATGATAACTTGAGATCGTTCATAAGCCGTGTCACGTCACACCAGTTTAGTAACTGGACTGTCAAATGCTAAAAAGAATTTCTTAAATACGTTTGGTAGTTCACGATATTGTCGCGTTTAAACTCAGCAGCTATGGTATGTTAAAATAAATAGATAGATTGATTTAAGTAAAAATAAACATCTTTATCTAGATCTCTGTTCCGGAAGGCATTGTCTACTTTTCAGTTATTTTTATCCTGTGTGCACAGTGAGCGGGTAAGGGAAACAAATGTGCCTCGCAACGTGGACGAAGTAAAATGAACTGTAATGTAATTTGTAAATTTCCTAAATAAGTTATAAATAAACGTAAATGAAAATGAAAAGTGTTTAAACTTCGATATGCAATGCCAAATAGTTAAAATGTTGTTACATACGTACATTACATTTCAAGAAACTATCTTGTAACTAACAAAACCACGGTTCTACAAATACTACACGTCTGATAAGATCGAGGAGGAGAATCTCAAATAATGATAATGAGTACTGATTTTAACAATATTTGGAAGGCAGAAGGACTCGTGACTAAGTAAAGCAAAGCATCATATTCTACCAATTAAATGATAAAATGAGATTAAACTGCATTGTTCTAATTTTTGGGACAAAATTTTCCGTCTTACGTAAAAAATACGTTTTCAAAAATATTGACAAAATCACATCATCATCCCTGCCCTTTTCCAACCAATGTATGGTCTCACACTCTTCCATATATCTTGAACGCTACTGTAGCTCATACTGTGAGTGGTTTTGATTATAATTTTTACTAGCCTGATACCCACCCACCTCGGAAATTGGCAAAATCACATCTATAATTAATTTAAAAAAAAACCCTATTATGGCTTTTTTTAAATAATGATAGATGTGATTTTGCAACATTAAAAATACCCCCTGGCGTTACCTAACACTAATAACTAGCATAATGTGAAAAAAAAATATTAAAAAACATCCTCGGTAAAAATATTACTTTGTCAAAATATTTACCTAATAAGACAACAAGTGTGCAAAAAGCGATATGCATTTAAATTATCAACTTATTTTTTTATTTAACTTCATTAAGATACTGTTTTGTTACACACAAATTGTAGCAAATGATATTGTATTTTATATACAAACTCAAATTGGAATTATTCTGTAATGTTAATATGTTTATTGTTAATAAATAAATTCTGCTTTTTTAACTACATAATATGTTTTAACTTTATAGTAATTTGCGTATATACATGAACTGAAAGTATTTATCTACTATTGTTTGTCGGAGACACAATAATTTATGAGATGAAAGCAGTAGAACGCATTAATAGCGCAGTCGTAAATGTGCAGTTATTAAAGTTTATGATACAGTATTACTTGTCGTGGAACTGGAGCTAGGTCGTGTCGTAACCTCACGAGTTTTTTTTTTAATTCTAGTGTTCTAGAACAGAAATCACACTCATGACCTAGATACGGAAACATATCGGATATGTTATGAGAGTTATGAAATCAAAACAAAGCTTGATAAATAACAATAGTGATTTCCATTACAAGGAATCATGATCGAGAGAAATTGCTTTATGGCAGCGTTTTTTCGTCATCTCGAATAGAAAAGATATTTTGTCATTATTTGAGACGACAAAAAAAAACGAAAACAATTTCGCTCTGGGCCTTTGCCCTTTTGCGTTTTGGCGCCCATTGCCAACGGCACTTAACCTCCAGTGCATATTGTTGTCACTGACCGATTGTGATCTTCGTCAGTTTATAATCGATAACTCCTGAAAAAAAAATGTAGATGATTATAAATGAAACGAGATTTAACGATGAATCTAAAGAACTTAAAATGCCAATCTTAAAATCATTACCATACTTTTTGTATGGGTATATTTTACATAGCAGAGAGTGAGCAATGACTTTGGTAAAGATACATAAGCGCGTCATACTTATAAAAGTAATGGAAAAGCTTAATATGAAACTGCTTAGACTGATAAAGTTTTCTTTGGACGATATGTGTATAAGATACGAGGATTTGCTACATGCTATTTGCTATGTAGCTACGGGTGAAACAGTTATGCATAATTAAATCAATTTATAATTTTGTCTCTCTTAATTACGGATGGTTACGAAAGCATTACCATTACAAAAGGTCATTGAATAAATCTTCAATGAAGCGGTTGCGGCACCAGGCGCACTCGTACCAAAGGGCACGACCCGCAATATTTGTGTCAAGGATGTTGCTATAAATAGAAATGTCTAATTTTCAAGACCCATCATTACTTTACTTTCAATTGCGCTAAACCATTAATTTTAACTATAGAATTTCAAGAAATTAAATCTAATTAGGGTTTAAACATTTAAACTAGTGCATTGTTTCTTTAATTTGTTTACAATTAAACTTTGCCGTGGTTTATTGTAGCGATACATAAAGTGACGAGTTTTGTTTGATTATTACATTAGAATTAGTCCGTAATGTTAGTCAATATAAAAAAGTACAGGTGTGATCTCATCATTGTTTAATGTAATAATTAATATAATAAAGCTGAATTGTTTGTTTGTTTTAATGCACATATTTCAGGAATTACCAATCGAATGCAAAATGTTATTTTTTCATTTGACAGCTATGATTCTTTTAAATTAAACGTATGTACTGTATGTACTAAACGGTATTGTGTAGAAAATTTTAAAGTACTCAAGCTATGTCGCTATACTATAATCGTTCCTTTGCGATCGATTAAAAGTTTAATAGAAACTTAGCATCTAATAAAGACTATGTACTGACTACATGTAACATGTTCCCACCAATAAAATGTGTGGTTCTACACACCGCAATTCAGAACCACTATTGGCGAATGTAACTCGACCAAAAAAAATTAGAGCCTTAGTTTTAATCTTCTTACTATCGAGGTCTGTATGTAATTTTATTTTATCACCAAACACCATGACAATTAAACAGACAATCGACATTTATCCCGTTCACCACCTAATTAATGGAGACTGAAACTTCTTGTATATTTAAACACTCAAGCATCCTATATCTTTCAAGTAAAGGCCTCTATGCAGTGTATACAAATGTCATACAACTTATTTAAGTTGTGTTGTATTTGTATGTATGTACTTATAAATACAACTTACTACTAATACAACTTATTTTGACAGTGGTAAAGTCCGCAACAACAACATCTGTTGCACGAATGGCCCGCTCGACCGGTGAAATACCACGACCTCACATAAAACAGGCATGAAGTAGAAGAATTCTACGTTTCGTCTGATGGTGAGGTGCCGGAGACCTAATTTTAGTCCTCTTCCCTTTCGCACCCTTTCGCAAATGCTTGTTGCAGATGTCTATGGGTAGCGGTCACTTAGATAACCGCTTGCTCGTATGCCACCTTTTGGTATAAAAAATAGTTAAGTTATATTTTTAATTCAAAACTTATTTTGGTCTGTCAATAAAAAAAAGTATTATTTGACACAATTTTCTATTTTTTTAATATAGTTAACAATATATTGTTTTAAACATCACGTACAAATGAAATGGTTATTATACCGTATCATCACTTGACCTTTAAAGGAGCGGCTATATTATAAATAGAAGGAACAACAAGAGAAATGACCTCTAACTCCAAAGCTACATGCAACTGCGACCTCCGCAATTGTATCTGTATGACTGAAGCGAGGTAACTCTTGGGGAGGGGGGTAGATACACGTAACAACGAGGCTATGATCTACTTTTGAATGGGCTCGAGGAGGCTCGGCATGACGTCACGGGGGCGTAGCGATGACGTCAACGCCAGAATGTAGGTCGACCGGTCAAAGACCCTGAACAGCGCTGCAGTCGGTAGTGTCCTTGTATCTAATGCCAAAAGGCATAACTCAAAATTTATTAAAAATTTAAAAAAAATAATTGATCAATCAGTAGTACATTCGTTGTAATATTCATATATAAACTACCTTATTAAATTTTCAACAATTAAGGTCGTACTCCAGCTTATTTATATAAAACCCAAATTAATTATATACCTAAACATTCCTCACGGCTCAAATCTATTGTAACCTATATAAAAATCCCTTCAGTAGTTTTTGAGTTTAATGTCTTCATATACATAGACGCTGAGAAGGATTTTATTATAATTTGTAGAGTCTTATCATAAGGAAATTAGACTGTTCCATTTACCTGACCATACAAGTCTAATTACCATAAGTACCTCAAAAGTCGCGAATCTTACATTTGTAAAATACTTGTTTTCTTACTCGAATAAATTTATAATAAAAAGAGTAAGTAGAGTTAAAAAAAGTTATTCTAACTTCGAATATATGGAAATATTAAAACATAGAGGAATCTTCAAGGATGCAAATTAGGAATCCTTACTAATATAAATACTAATATAATAATACTAATATAATAATACTAATATAAATGTGAATGTAAGTTTTTTTTTTTTGCTACGCTTTCACGTAAAAACTACTTAACGGATCATCATGAAACTTTGTACACATATTTTCTAAGGTATTGGGAAGGGTAAAGGCTACTTTTTATTACAAAAAAAATAGAGGGAGTAAAAAATACATCTCTCATAAATGTTAATAAGAGACGTCGCGGAATAAAATAACAAAAATTTTTAGCTAAGAAAAATAGAAACAAACGCGTGCGAAGCCGCGGACAACGCCTGATTATCAATATTTTTGGAATAGGAACAAGGTCTTTTCGGATATAAAGTTTTCCGTTTGTACCCAAGAATTGATAAGCAATGCCGTTGGAATTCGGTCCTTGACTAGTAAGCAATACATGAATATAAATGAAGGGAATTAAAAATAGACATGTAAAAGAAAATGTGGCGCCTTGGTTGAAATTGAAAAAGGTATGGTGCGATAGTTTAGGTTCGTTTAAAGTTTGATGCATTTGTAAATAAATAGACAAGGTAAATTGATGTAGCAAAAATGTGGCAGTATTTGTAGGGCGTCCCAGACGAAGTTATACCGACAAGATTTGTGATACTAAGGATAGGTCGGAAGGGAATTAGGAGTGTCCGTAACCCTGTATACAAAAATATTTGAATGTAGAAAAGCGTGAGTGGTGTGCCGGGGATCGTGCCAATTTTAAGAACCCTATTTCGAACTAAAAACCACCATGTCGTTATTACTTCGTCTATATTTTATAGCTAGTAGATACATAATATTGTAGACTAAAAAATAAATAGTAAATTTTGCACCTATATACTTTCGAGTTTGGCTGGTATACCAACTTTACATTGAGCGTGGGAACTGGGTCAGAGCTAGCTGCAGACCCGGGGCGCGATCGATGTGCCGGCTTCAATGAGCACCAGCTTCAACTTACGCCAGTATAGAACCCATCTATAAATAGAACTCAAGGTGCAGCGGTGCGGCCTCTAACGACGCTTAATTAAAAAATCCAAGTAACTGCATTATTTTTATAACAAACCGGCTCAACTCTCAAACTCAACGTACGTAACGTAGTTGTTACGTAAAGCAAATGAAAAAAAATCTAGGTATAGCGCAAAAGTTTTATTAAAAACGAAAAATACTTTTTTTATATATAAAAAGATTTATTAACAAGAAGTTTTCGCAGGCGTCTTCAGAACATCGTACAAATGTTTCATCACAATAATTTTACGAAATTGCTGATTAAAAGAAAATCTATAGATGTGTTACTCAATGCAGAAGCTTTGTATATATTTCTACTTTCTTAAATATACACTTTTACCTAGATTTTTATCTAAGGAAGTAGAAAGTAGGAAGTAGGATTCTTCCTAAGTAAGTAAGAAACGTAAATTCTTTTTCGCTATTTGAATCTCATAAAACTATATATAATATATCCTTTTAGAACTAGATGCTACTCCAAGATCACTTAATCCCGTAAACAAATTAATAATTACCGGGGATATGAATATAGATATTCTCCTCCCATCACCAACACGCTGACACTGCGAATTCATTAGAATATCTTAGTTGTCTTGCTGAAAATGGATTGATTCTACCCATTACCATTCCTACACGTGTTTATTTATTCCACACGCCTGTTTAGATCATCGTATTTTTAAAAACGAATCGCTTAGTTAAAGATTTAGTTTGTGACTTCAATGTCCGTCACATTGTCACATAACAAAGTTGCCGATATAAAAATTTCTATCAACTTACTGCAACATCCAAAGCCAAGTAGATTAAAAAAATGATTTCGAAAGTATCGCGATAGAGTTGTCAGCAGTAGGCTGGTGCATAGTTTTACGAAAATAGTAAAGATTCTTAGATCTAAATTCATACTGAAAACCTTGGATTACACCTAGATTATTACATTGTATTCAACACCGTGCTAGATTAAGTTTAAAAACCAAGCCCGAATTACGCGATCCTTCTGCTTATTTATAATTGAAAAAAAAAACTTTTGTAACAACCTTCTGAAGAAACTTAAATCACAGTTCCAAAACACGAACTTTTGACTAACACACACAATCCCCTTTGCAATGTTGTTAAAGAAATTTGCAATATCAAGAGGCATAGCTCTCGACCCTTCGGGCTCATGTCATCTGAAGAGTCTTTAAGTAACTAAAATAAGTAAATTGTTTTTATTTAAAATTGCTCTAGTAACCCATAGATCCCCTAATTTAATGTCCAACTATGATAGACAAATTTTAAATTATCGATTCCCAGAACATATAATGCCGTCTTTCCAAACGTGGGGCGCAGGCCCCACCATGCAATATTTTGGTGGGTCATGGGCAGGACGTGCACCCTTCGGCTGATTATATTAAAGACTATGTGGTAATTCGAGAATGAGTTATTAACAGTTAATTGTTTTCTAGTGAGTCTGTGGATGTTATTTCATTTTTCTCTTCCATAGTTGACTTGTTCTTTGGAAGCTTGTTTAGATACCAACTCAATGGCCTTTAAAGCTTCCTTCAGGTAAATAACTGTAACATTTTGAATAACAACATTTGAATATCACGAAATCATTTGGGCATGGCCCAAAATCAGTTGGGAACCACTGATATAAGAGCTTCAACTTACACCATTTTGGAATTCTGTAACCTCATAAATAGTACGGTGAACGTAGCAAAAAACCGCATTTTTTGGTTCTTTCTTTCATTAAACTCCAAAGAGTCAGGGAAGCTTCCGGATTTTTTTTTAATATAAGAAGGTGGCAAATGAGCAAGCGGTCACCTAAGTGACCGCCACCCATAGACATCTGCAACAAGCATTTGCGAGTTGCAGATGCTTTGCTTACCTTTAATAGATAGTGGAAGGGATAGACAGAAAAATGGACATTTCCTTCTTTTTTTTTTGGGGCGGCCTTTTTGCCGCCCTGCTGTTCCCCTTGGCGTGGTATGCCAAAGACTTTATTTTCTTTATTAAAATCAAAATTACATTTCCAATTATCCTACTTAATTATACATTTATACTACTTATACATAACTTAACCTAGTGCAATAGAGCTTCAATACAATAATTAATAAATTAAAACTATGATAAAACAATAAATATTTTAAAACTTAAGTCTACTGCAATAGGGCTAATTATGTAATAAAATTTTTAATAATACAATAAAATGCAGTAATATACCTAATTTAACTGGACATTTCCTTCTCCCATCCATCCCCTTCCCCATCAAATCCTCTCTCCCTTCTCAACCCTTCCCATTAGAGCCCATTAGAAAAGGGTGGGAAGGGGAAGAGGCCTCCGGCACCTCACTCATCAGACGAAACGCAGAATAATTCTACTTCACGCCTGTCTTCTGTAAGGTCGTGGTATTTCACCGGTCGAGCGGGCCATTCGTGCAACAGATGTTGTTGTTGCGGACTCTACCACTGTTAAAGTGACTTAATTCATTTAATTTTCTAGTTTTATAGATATGTTTACATTATCTGTTTTTTTTTAATTTAACTTTTGTTTATTATAAATTCTTTTGAGGAATTTTTAAACGGTACCTTGCGATGCAAGGAAAGCCCAGTGGGAGAACCATTTGTTATTCCGTAAGTTTTTTTTATATTTCCATATTAGTAGGATTTTTTTTGGTAATTTTTGTTTGTTATAAAATAAATAAATAATCTAATCAATGGTCTAGGAAAGTATAGAGAGCAAACAGACAAACATTGATTTGTGTTTATATAGATACATTAGTATTTTAACTTAGCAATTAATCACTATGAATGTAAATTAATTTCAAAACGATTTGAAAATGATTGTATTGAAAATGTTGGATTGCTGGTACGGTAGTCTCAGTTGCCTATGCCATCAGCTCCGAACACCGATTGTCAGATATATAAGTTCACGTTGAACCAAAAAATAATATTTGGACAACTTCTTGCAAGGAAAAAAATTCAACTCCTATGCGGCAGTCCAAACCGCCTTCAAAGAGTTTATTGGTTCTCGTCCCCATGGTTTTTTTAGTAAAGAGATCAATTAACTACCTATGAGATGGCAAAAGTGCATAGATAACAACGGGGCATACTTTGATTAATTAAATATATTTTTAAAAAAATGACTTTATATTCCTCCCGTACAAAACGCCAATTTCATATGTAAGGACCTAATATATAAAAGACGCAGAAAACGGGTGCCAATGCTATTAAAAATGTAAATCTGTACTACCTGTAAACAATGATATTTTTGTATTTCAAATAATCTTCAATAATAGCCTTTCTTTTCACATCTTGTATTATTTACTTTCTGTAATCAGAAGTGTTTTTCTGTAATCGAAACTTTCGGACCGGAAATATTTCTAATAAAGTTGTCGCTTACGTTTAAGTTTACATTTCAGTGATGTATCCGAAATGAAGCAATTTCCGGGGCCCAAAGTCTGAGTAGTGTTTTATTTTTGTAACCCTTTCCGGCTTTGCCAGGGTGTTTTCTATCGTACGGTGTCAAAGCCCTACAAAAAATAATATGAGATAAAAAGACATTATACACGAAAGGAATGTTTGCGATTTGATGAAACTAAGATCAAACATTGCCTGTACGAATTGAGCAAGTTAACAGATAAAAGAATTTTTGATGTTCCTCGATTTTATCGTCTATAGCCAAGGAAAAAAATAAAGTTGAAACGCTTACAGGAAAAGGTCTTTCAACTCAATTATAGTAATCACTTTGTATGAACACACATGTTTATTTCTCATGACAGTATATTATATATACTATGTCATAGATATGACAATCAGTGACTCCATCTTCTTACTCCTTTCAAGCGAGAATCGACTGGAGCAATGTACCGAAAATCTACTGGATACGAAAACAATTATTTTTTATTGTTGAAAATAAGCTCACAATTTTTTACACAATTACTCTATTAATATCATTTTTTACTCTAGATACGTACTCCGGGGTCAACGTTAAAGTTATTAAATGTCATAAAGTCGTTAAAAGTCAACGTTTAGCGATTTTGTAAAATCGAATATCGCTATCATAAAAGCAGCGCAATTTTAAAAACTTGCCGCATTATACTGTATATCAACAATGTACAGCCATATAATGTTATTCAATAATTAACGTCGCTTCGATACTTAAACATCCGGGCGTTTGTGATGACCTGAATGTCGGATGTCATGATTTCTGATAGAAGTTTCCGTTTTTAGAATTCACACGACAAAAGCAGCGTATACGTCGCCTGATTACATTTTAACACTGCACGATAAGAAATTATAATATAAGAAACAATTATAAAATATAGCGTATTATATTACACGTGGCAATTGTAGAACTGTTTATCAGTAAAGGAAATATCTAAATCAGTTCAGTAATTTCAGTCAGCTCACCACAAACAATCTAATCTTTCCTCCAATTAAATGATTACATGATTTTCATAAATCGTTATTGCCTTTTTAAAATACTTTTTATACTGTATGAAATGAAATCTTTATCCTAGCACAGAAAGTGTTTATTTTAGGTTCACTAGAAACTTACAAATATGCTTCTGTGTTTTTAAATCTCACGAATATGTGTCTTCGGGTCTGTTTGGTGCCCGCATACGGCCATAAGCTTCCCCCTAAAGATTACTATTTAGACCCGATACAGTTAAATGACATTAGAACTTAGAACGTATTAGAATTTTTTCGACGTAATTTTTACCGTTTTTAAGACCTCTAATAAATTTTAAACTGTGCACACTTATTAAAGACCGCCAACAGTACATATTTAAAATAGTTATCCTTATGTTTTGATTGGATTTATGCGATAAAAAAAAGTGATTCCATTTCAAGATTATAGGAAAAATATTATATTTTTCCTATAATCTTCTAAATTCCTATAATCCGTTATACGACTGAGAATAACGACGGCTACTAAAAACTAATAAACTAATTACCTAAAATAGAGTTATTTTCAAACTACAGTAATCATCTTATTTTGCATTTAATAATTCGTAAAGTATATTCTACACATTATACACATGAAATATATACATATATATCAACTATGAGTCAGAGATACACTACAACAGTTTGCAGAACCGTACGATAAGAGGATTATCAAAAGCTGGATTATTTACAATGTCACGTTAGATCAAAAGCTTCGTTTTCATGCTAAATGCCTATGCGACGCGACTGAACGAGCTTAAGATATTAATTAAAAATGTATTGTATTATTTAAATATATGGAATTAATAAAAGCAGTTAACTCTGCATAGGCATTGCAAATCAAAAAAAGGGATTTTAGTTAACTTATATGTATATAATTTATTTACTTATGTACTACCTACATATACCGCGTTCCATACAAATATGACCTTTAAAAATAACGCTATATTTTCGTAGCGGTTGCACTTTCGGGCCACGGATCATGTTACTAGATATATGTAACCTTTTCGTTAACTATCTTCTTTTGTCATTAGTCCGGTAAGCTACCACCTGACATCATCAAGAAAAATGTTCACTCAGCTAGCCGATAGAATTACAGCAACTTACTGTAACAATAGGAGTTCTGTTTTAATTCAATAATACATTAGTGTGCCTTGTAGATGATGTTTAAATATATTTATTTAAGCTGTGTTATATTTTGTGGCGGATTAAACAATTAAAGTTTAAGGCATTTTACACCTGGTAATCTGCAGCTTGGAGAGAATTAGAGGCAATCCATAAGCAAATATTTAAAAATATGTTATAATAACTTTATTGAAACTTGAAAAATATATGTATTTTAAACGTAGAACTGAATCGATCTATTTCATAATTAGCTTCGCGTACCTTTGCACGTGTGTCAATTGTGTTATTATAAAATTAAATTATTTTATTAAATTTGTGTATTAAAAGGTGTAGGTTAAATTTGATTTAAATAAAACATACATATTTCGTTCATTTTCTTAATATTCGATCTAAGCCCCCTGTAGCGAGAAAAGTTAAATGTGATGAATTATTTATACGTAACGCGTTATACGAGGTCGTAAAAACGCGCTATACGGGAATACCCCTATAACGCATTTTCCTAGAACGCGAAACCAATCTATCGCGTTATCGGGGGGATTATTGTATATGTAAATATAAGAAGTCTCCCTTTAATATTAAAACAATTTTAGAGTTACAATAGAGCTTTACAGCATCAATCTTTGTTACCGATCCATTTAATGTAACAGGATAAAAGCCGTTAGTGCTACAGTATGGTGATTATCCTCGTCAAAACATAATATATTCAGTCGCGTCATCGACCTCTCTTAATATTCTAAAATAAGCCTATTCATAGCTCGTTCACTACGATAAAGTACAGTGGAAAGGCTGTGTCATCGTAAGAAATAAATTCACCTCTACTACACAACTTACTAGAAAATTTTAAAGGTTTATTAATCGACTTCAAAAAAAGAAGGTTCTCGATTTGGCTGTGTATTTTTATGTTTATTGCCGCAGAACTTCGTCATTTGTTAACCGATTTAAAAAACAATCTTCTTTTGGAAAGGGAACATTTGCAAGTGGGTTCCGTTTAATTTTAAATATCATTGGACCCCGAAAATTTACATATTGACATACTTAAGATTTGTATTCAATGAACTTGTAATGAGACACAACGAGTGTCTACTATGTATGGCTGCCGTTCGTTTCTTGTTTTCCGAGATAATTTATTTTTGTAGTTTCATTGTACGCAAATTAATTTCGATAATAGATAACAAATGGCGAAAAGTTGTTTTTGTATTAAGCGATATTTTATAATAAAAAAAATCTATTTCTAAAAAAGTGAAAAGTTATACAATTTTGAAGTCGGTTTTTGTTAAGATACGTTGAAACATTATTGTAATATTTTATTTAATAGTAGATAATATTTATCAAATCCCTTTTTAAAAAAAAACCTTTTTTTAATCTTCATTCATCGTGCGCATGGCAAAGATTGGAACAAGTTTCCAGCGTCAGTGTTCTCGTCCAATTAAGAGGTACCTTTACGAAAATAGTGAATATGCTTTTACTGAACTAGTGTCTACTATTTTTCGACTACATCGCCACTTAACATCAGGTGAGATCCTGGTCAAACGCTATTTTGTTCATTATTTAAAAAAAAATTAAAATAAAGTAATGTAATAGTAATAAAATAATTTCAAAATATAAAAAGTTTATTGGCATTGTTTATTTGCACACAAAAATAATTTTGTAACAGTAACCCGCGTTTGAATCAATAACATTATAGGATATTAAGTCATTTATATTATGTACATAATTTATTATTCGTGCTATTGGTCTATTAAATTCTTGTCACGTCTTTCAAAGATACTCTGCGTAAGAAAACATCTTGGGAACATTGACCCTCATTTTCGACGATGAAAAGACCTTTTCCGCGAAACGATACCGACCTTAAGTAACGCCGATTATCTACAAAAAGATTCTAAAGACACCTCAATAACATAAAAGCAAAAGTAACATAAATTACACGAAATTTTCATAAGTTCAAATACCTTTCATGATAGTGGAAAATACATAATGGTTACTAACAAATGTGTCCTAGAGTTTTTAA
>DWLR01002540.1:0-15217 GCA_018246295.1 Papilio alexanor hazarajatica | reverse complement strand
TATTGTGGAGCTCCAGCCCAGAGATGCGAGCAGTATTCCATGTGAGGCCGAACTTGCGCTTTATAAAGTTGGAGGCGATGGTTTGATCTACTGAGCACACCAAGCTTTTTGGACGCCAGTTTGGCCTTGTCTTCCAAGTGACCGCGAAACTGAACGTCACTCGATATGTCTACACCGAGAATACTGATACTGGTTGAGGTAACCAGAGGAGTGCTTTCGAAGCGAAGGCTCACGACAAAGAGTTGTTTTTTGGCGGAGAACGTGCAAACTTGTGTCTTTTTGGGGTTAAACTCGACAAGATTTTGTCGACCTCAAACCGAGACATTGCCCAGTAAGGTCTCATGTTCAGACACAAGTTTGTGCCGGTTCTCAATGGCGGTACCATGAGAAATATTAGCGCGAGCCGTATACAATGCATCACCAGTGCTATCGTCTGCATAGCAATGGATGTTGCTTATTTGCAACATGTCATTGATATGCAGAAGAAACAGGGTGGGAGACAGTACACAGCCCTGTGGCCCTCTAGGAAGCTGGTAATTCAGTCGCACAATTTCTCAGGCAGCCTGAAGAAAGGTAGCTTCAAGAGAAGCGCTTTGTGCCACACCCGAACAAAGGCTTTGGCTATTTCCAAACTAACTGCCAAGGCCTTGCCCTCTATTGCCTTTGCCCAGGCTCGGTAACAATCCTGCTTGTAGCGTGCCGCTAATTTGCAGGATCGAGTAAACTACGGCAGGGAACTGGCACCACAGACGACGGAATAAAGAGTTCCATATCCTGAAGCACCACATCAGCAACAGAATCGGCAACGGCGTTGGGATCATCCAGCTTGAAGCAGACTTGCTCCCATGGGTAGGATAAAAAGACCGCATCTCGTCCCAATCCGCTGATCTGTAGTGACACAGACCCGGCGATGGCCATTCGGTTTAGACCGAGGGTCTCCCCGCGTAGTCGGTGGTACGTGAACCAAGCCATTCGGCGTGGTGGGCATTGAATTCGCCGAATATCATTTCTGCGCTTGGGATCTGTTCCAGAACGGACTCTGTAGCCATTTGGACTTGCTCCATGAGTCGATCTGTTACTTATAGACATGCGTATACTCGCGGATGGTCATCGCTATCTACACGCAGCCACAGGATGGATAGGTCAGTTCCTTCTAGGTTACCGAGGCGACGAGAACAGACACCTTCCCTAACGTACGCGCAGATCCCGGCCCTGAATACAAAGGAATGTTCTAGCTTGTACCCGGGGTAGGAAAGATACGAGGTGTCAACAGGAGAAGATATCTGTGTCTCAGTTAAAAATAGCAAGGCCGGCTTGGCCGTCTCAAGAAGAAGGTCGTGGACGGCTTCCACGTAAGAATAGAGTCCCCTGATGTTGCAGAAATTCACGGCAAGAGTGGCAGGGGCTGCCGAAAGTCGCTTACTACGTTTGCCTCTTCCTGTAACAGCGAGTGGAATTGTGCCCTCCTCAGAATACGCAGGGCAACCCGCGCGCTTTTACGCCCGTACACTGGGTGGGTGTCTGGGCGCAATCGGACGGAGGGGGATTGTCCAAAACCGGTGGTTCTGGTACCCCCTGGGGTAAACTCTCCTTAAATCCCACTGACATGCTGCTATAAAGGGGAGGGGGGATCGGCCTCCAGCACCTCACTTATATACTATACTATAATATTACTTCCACTTCACGTCTGTTTTCTGTTAGTGGTATTTCACCGGTCCAACGGGCCATTCGTGCAGCAGCAGATGCTGCTGCTGCTCATCTACTTTGCAATTAGCTGTTCACCTACACAACAGACAAGAAAGTTTGGATATAATATTTTTACGTCAGAATCCGAAAAACAGAAAATGATCTATTCAAACAAATGGCACATGACAACCAAATGTCAGGCTAGAATAAGATTAAATTCGTTGTTATCAAACCGCTTAACATATGACAGGTTTGGTATACGATACATATTCGAAGGGAAGAGATTGCACAGGTCCTTTTGCCATGATCCTATCGCATATACAAACGGTCGTCAGTTGCTTATGTTGCTCTCCTTTAGCTTCGTCCTAACGTTGATGATGATGCCATGAACGACTAGAGGGCTATCTTGTGGCATCCACTGGTGGGAGGCAAGACCTCAATTTTAGTCACAACATCCTCTCTTAAAAAAGGGAAAAGTGCGAGAATTTAATGACACCTCACTACTCAAAATCGGTCTCTCGGAGGTCACAGAGAACCGCTTACATAATCGCGATAAACATTACTCAGCCATCAGTCGGGCAATAAGAGACAAAAACAAGCAGAAAATTTTGCTAATAGTGAGTTATTCCTCTAAACTAAATGATAGTCCTTCTGATATTGACAGGAGATAAACATCACTCTTGCTACCACAAACGCTAGAATACCTGAAACATATTTGTTTTTGGGACGTATTACGTCTACTATGTAATATAAAGTTCCATAGTCTAACAACCTGTAGCTTTTCTGGTGTGTATGTTCACGGACGCCTGTGATAACGGTGTAAACTTTAACGCTTTTTCATCGCAACAGTGTAATTCGTGTAATTTATCGCATTAGAAACGTATAAAAAAGTAAATAAACTTAATAAGGAAATGAAAGTTTAGTTTCTAGACAGAATCCTATTACAGTTTTATGCAATCGTTCCAAAAGAAAAATGTCTACTTAATTGCTAGATTTCCTTAACGTAATACAATTTTAGTGGCGCATTTGTCTAATTTTCTTACCTTTTATAAACAGCAGATAATGCTTATATAATTTTGTCATTACGAGAGTTGCAGGATACGACACGTCTGCTCACACAATATGTTGATTTTTAAGTATAAAAATACCATCTAAAATCCACTGCGCGTGATTACATCAATAACTTGAGTTACTCTCTCATATTACAAGTCTGGTATCGTGATGATCAAATTTATTCCAATGCAAATAAAAGGTTTTTTCGCTTTGGTTTTTACTCGATTCTTAGTTTTAAGCGAACTAGCATCTGTGTAGCTATCGTGGTAGAGAAAATGTTTGATTGGAAGATTATTCCCATCGTCCAGTGAAAAAATGGAGGGTTGGAGGCAATTCACCACCCCTACACCCCTATTTTTCTCTAATAGTCTCTCGTCTTAAAAGCACTCCAACATTTATTAGTAGGATCATAAAAAGCGTTTCACTGGAAACTTCAGTTTACCTAACATTGGTAACTAATAGTAGAATTAAAAAACTACTACATCAGATTAGACTTCAGACAGTCAAAGGATTCTCACAATGCTGGAAGATGAGAGGAGACAAGATGGGACACGGCCCGTTCATGACTGATTCAGTCATAATTCCGTCAGGGCAAGCAGGTAACAAAATATGTAAAAAAAACACATGATTCAATATTGTTTTTTAAAATCATTCCGCACATAATCCTGACACATATGAAAAAAAAAAACTAACTTCACAAAATTACAAAACTCACTGTTAGGCCTCGCAGGAACACACACATTGGCCATTATTAACATACTTTAAAAAGTTTGCTTTTTGTATAAAATTATGTAGAAAATACTATTTACAATCTGACACGGATTTTATTAGGCTTCGTTCGATATAGGCTTGACTTCTTCTAAATGTGCAATCTCTTCGTTTGAACTTAATTCAGGTACGTTTACGTTTGTTTCTCCTTCGACAACCTCTTTTGCACTAGATTTTTCTGTATTTACTTCGTTTACTTCTGACGGACTTGTATCATCGATGTTCTCCTCCTTAGGACATGTGAATGCTGCAGTTATATTTTCTTCAACATCGTTTGCTTTCTCAACATTCAATACTTCAGCTACAAAATTTTCATCATCATTTGCTTTATCACTTAAATGTTTGTTATCTACGTTGTTCATCGCTTGTAATAAAGATGTCATTGTTTCATTATCTATTTTATCATCGGTTCGTTCATTACATTCACCGTTGATTGTATCATCAACGGCATTTCCTTTGTCATCAGTACTTTCCTTGGCTGCGCTAGAATCACTTTCCGTTTCTTTAACTGAATCAACTTTTTCTGCAGCCAGTTTTTGTGCTTGTTTCTCAGCTTTGCTCTTTTTAGATTTGGATTTCTTTTGCTTTTCTGATTTCAGTTTTTCTTTAACAGGTTCGTTCTTGGCCGTCGTCAATACGTCCAATTGAGTTTGTAGATGGGCGAGGCTCTGTTTTAACTGTTCACAATTCGCGGCCATCGCTTCGACCTGTTATGGCAACAAAATGTATTAAAAAAAAATTGTACACATTGCGATACCTAGAAATTTTTTGTAATCAAATAAGATGTAGCCAAGGGCAACAGTGCTCTAAATTCCATTCACATTCCAACTCAGGCCTGATAAGGTATTATTACTGGATATTTGAACTAAAATAAATAATTATTTTTTTTAATTCCTTACTTAAGCCAAGTAAAGAAAATTAATGCACCCACAGATATTTTTATCAATTACAATTTTAGTGAGCCATTTACATATAACGATTAAACTCAGTGTGAGTCGCAAGTCAACAAGGTGCGATACGCGGAAGTATGTGAACACGAGTTCGACACTACTATAATATATATAATACACAAAGTAATCACTTCACAATGTTGAATGTACCTTAGCGTTGGAGTTGGGCGTGTTGGCGGGCGCGGGCGCGGAGGCGGGGGCAGGCGCGGGCGCGGGGGCGGGCAGCGGCGGCCTCTCGATGTTGTGCTCCTTCAGCGTGTTGAGCAGCGCCGTGCGCTCCGCCTGCGGTACACACCTTCCATAATGACGGTTCATAAAGCTGCAAATTCTAAACATACGACAACTAAAAATGAACAACACTGGTTACAGTGATACTACTGCACCTTACCACTCATACTAAATTGAATTGAATTTTTTTGTTATAGGCTAAAGGAATAAACAAGCAGCAGATTCCCCATGTTGATGGATATCCACTGTCCATCACCATACCATACACAACTATCCGGAATTATGCGCTGCTAATTTGTTAAGGATGAAAAGTTATAAAAAGAAATGGGAGGGAAAGATAGATGGGAAACCATTGCTGCAACAGCTGCTACTATTGTGGCGTACCTGCAGGGTGCGGCAGAGGCCCTGCATGCGCTGCAGCTGCCGGCCGCTGGCCGCCGCGCGCTCCTCGCTGGCCTGCCTCTCGCCGCACATATCCAGCAGGGCTGTCTGCGACGTCTCCCAGCGCTTCTTCCACGACAGAGACTCTTTCTCCAACTTTTGGATCTTTTTAGACATCTTTAATAGAAATTTACGGAGATTAAGTCAAATTACCTTCATTAATAGTATATTTAGGGGAAGGCAAACAAGTTCGCACAACGTTAAGTAAACACCGATGTCCATGAACTTTCGCAACAACCAGGTGAGTAGCAGATACGTTACCAGATTTGATCAGGGCATAGGATTACGTTCCCTGTAAGCAGAAGCAGACTCATAAAAAACCTCCCGATCTTGTCTTCTGTGATGCAACGTCTGTCGCCGCTGTGTAAATGTCCTGGTCGCAATTTAACAATATATCCAATATGGATCGAAAGATAGTAAAATAATGATATTTGTAAGTCTTTCTAAGTAATGAAATAATTTGCATCGCCGATACTTCTGACGATAGGGCTCAGAGTATTTGACACTATTTCTTTGGCAACCAAGCTTTGAACCTTTGCTTATCTCCAATAGTTTTCAATAATACAAGTAGAAAGGTTATATTATATTACCTTCTCCATTTGTTCCTTGAAGCCGCCAAACACTTGATTGCTTTTCACCAGTGCAGTCTGGAACTCGTCGTATTTGTCCGTGTAGATGGCGAGCTGCCCTTTGAGCGCCGCCTCATTGGTTTGGAGTTCTATCACCTTGGCACGGTACTGTGCCATGGTCATCTTGATCTGCTCAATCTCCGCTATGAGTCTTTCTTTCTCCGCTTGGTGTTCTAGAGATGCTTTTTGAAGTTTTGCATCTGATAGTTCAGATTCTAATTTCATTTGTTTCGACATTTTTTCCACCTGAAATGAATAAAGAATATTTTAGCTAAGATAACAATAACTTTTGGATTTAGATTCACACTAAATGATACTTATGCATTGAAAAACCTCTTATGGCTTTTTCACAGTACATAAAGTCTCTCCTGTCACTTTCAAGCCCTACTATACTTAGTAAAAATCAGCTGAGCTGATTAGATAGCTGTCTTTGTGTATCCCAATTAAGAAAAGTCTTCATTGTAATACACATGGATTTGATATTAATTATCAACCCAGAAAGTTTCTAGATATCTCACTCATTATACTGTCTTTTTTCTTTACTTTCTAGACACTAAATAGACCATTAATGACCATTCCTTGAACAATAGACACAGCATTTGTATCTCAATTTTTGTCAAACTAGTTGGTCCAAATTTCACATACACTAATTTTTACATACACATATCTCTTTAACTCCCAAAGAATTGTACCATCAACGATTTGTTCTTTTTACATCTTAACACCAGATCTAATTGATGGAATTGGATTGATGGAATACCTGTTGTTCTCGTATTTGATGCTGCTGCATGACACTCTTAAACTTCTCCGTCATGCTGATGTTGTCGTCCCGGAGCTTGGCACTCTTCTCGTTGTTCTGCTGCAGCAAGGCCGTGATCTCTGACAGTGTGTTCTGGAATTTGGCCTGCGTCTCCTTACGTCTCTCCTCTTCCTCTCTAATTTTTAGTAGAGATTCTTCCTGTAAAGTAGAAAAATAATTGTTGTCTTGTTGCAAAATTTATGTGTATTTGGACTAATAACACTTCTGGCTGGTTTTTCAAGATATTATGTCGATGTGGAGAAGGCATGAATACAGAAAAATATTACTAATTTTACATAATATGATTATATACAAAACACTTAAAAACAGTATGCAGCAGAAACAAAAATTTGCCTGCGGGAATCCTGTAAAATAAAAATCTGTCATGTAGCTTAATTTAAAAATAAAATTTAACTTTACAAGCATTATCAATTAATAGTTTTGTTTTAGAAGATTATAGCCGTTTTTATAAAAAAAAATATTCATACCACAATTTTTGTAACTTTTTAATCCTACTCTATATTTAGTAGTTACTCTATACTTAGTAATTGTTAGGTTGACTAACTTTTTGTTTCTTCATGTGACATAATAGCTTTATTCTCACCGAGTTCCATACCTGCTTTGATTAACATTAACATTTTGTACTAAAAATCAAATGCATTTATACCTTAATAGCTTTATTCTGTTTCTGTAGTTCACGGCAGAGATTTTCAAGTTTTGACTTGACAAGTACAGTTTTATTGTACTCAAGCTGCAGTTGTTCCTTCTCTTTCAACATCAAAGTGTATCGTTTATCCGATTGTTTTATATAGAAATGCAGTTTCTTGTTATCGTCAGCTGCCTGTGTGTACTTCTTACAAACTACAGAGAACTTTTCTTCCAACGTTGGAACCGAATTAAGGGATTTCATGAAATGTTCAACACTTTTTTCATCTCGTTTAGACCTTTCTTCTTTCTTTGACTTTTTCGGCAGTTCTTGGGGAGGTGGAGTTGGCATTTTGTCCTAAAATGTAAAAAATCATGAATGTTTTATTGAAAGTTTATAGTATAAAAATATAATTCTTCAGGCCCCTTATCTCTGAAAACTTAAGGGTATACTCTATATTCCCGTTTTAAATGCCAATTACTCTCAAAACACATTCTTGTGGCATGCTGGTAATAGCTTCAATAAATATGATGGATTAAACCTAATCAACCCAAGTCTTACTTTGGCAACACAGGCGATTCAGTCAACAATTCTTTTTGTCCAATTTGTAATGGCTTTTGTTTCATTTTTTGCAATATTTTTTTCTTTTTTTAGTATGTTTTAGTTATTATATTAATTTTTAGTTTAGTTTACTTTTTTCTGTTTTTTATTACTATGACGATTTTTTTGGGTGAAGTCTATCTATTGGTGAGAATCTGTAAATGGCTCTTTGCTGTAGGTTTTCCTTCAATACATAAAATAAATAAAATAGCCATAAGAATATCCATAATCTCTGCCTGCCCCAGTGCAAGTGCAAGGTAAAATGTAAAATATGCAAGTAAATGCAAATAAAAGGTAAAATACAAACTTACACATTGAACCATTAAATGCAATATTTTTCCATATATTAACATCATAAGTATTTATATTATCCAGTTAATTTTAATTATTCCATAAATAGGCAACTTTAACAGAAATAATTTCTGATTGTACCTATATAACTCGATTTTAAAATGGAAAAGTTTTTTCTCATAAATTAATATTCAGCGAAAATTTTTATGTTGGAAAAAGCGTAAATGGAGTCATTTTCTATCATTGTGAAATTTTTGGTGATTATGCACAGAATTCTATACATGCAATTTTTCCAATTTTGGTTTACCATAAAAGAAGAAATCGTTTGAATTGTACTATGTAACAGAAATATCTTACTTATACTATTGGCAAACAGCCAAAATTGTTTCAGGTTAACTATTTTACTTGATTTTGAGTTTTTTCTACACTATTCACTATTATGTTTTTGTCACATATTTGAATTAAATTTGCTAATTATATGGATAGTTTAGATGCATTTGCATTTTTTTTACAAAAAGGAAGAACTATTTTTTGAGCTCTGTCGACATATGATACAGTCTATTTATAAAACTCTGGTGTGTAGATAACTTACACTATCCCCTATATTATTTTCTGAAACTGTATTCTCTTTCGGGGATTCTTCAGCTGCAACTTCCATTTTAAAAGATTTGAATTTTCTGCTGATTTAGAAATAAAACGATATGCAATCAGTTATCAAATAACAAATCAACAACGAACTGACGCACGGAAGACCGAAAAGGAACGAATGAACAAGGTTGCTAGTAGAATTTCCTTGATTATCCCACTGGTTCAATAATTCAATCCTCATAAGTAGGCCCTACGATATATTATTTCGAATATATGAAAAATAAAAATATTAAAAATATTTAACGGTAGTTCAAACTCTCAAATCTAATTGTAAAAGAATTTTGTGAATCAAAATAATTACTACGATTTGAACCATGTAGATTTTGGTGTCAACATAGAGATCATCCATATAATAATTATACATAATTTTTATTATAGACAGAGATAGCAACTGCTACTCACTTTTTTTAAATAAATGGATATAACCAAACATTTAAAAATAAATCCGACGAATCAGATATGGTAATAATCAAAGAACGAAAATGTCTATAAATGTGATTGAAATTATCATTTGTTTTGATCTTGTTCCCTAATATGATGTGTTAATGTATGATATCCCCGTGAATGAATACAAATGTATGAGAAAGATAAGCGTTGCCTTCTTGAAATCGATTCTGTTATCGATTTATGTACTGTTATCTACAACGTATTAATCAAAATAACCTTAATACAGCGTTATTTTACATTACTAAACATAGTTGTTTTAATGTTTTAGTATTTATACTAATTGTCGATTTTGCGTTCATGTTTAATTGGTTTTAATTGATTTTCCTTCAATCGATTGCAAAGGAAAATTTAAATTAATTTGTAAAATATCATTTTTTGACATTATTTATTACAAATCTCTTCGATAATCTTTAAAATCAGACGACTTAATCAGAAAAATAATCGAACGACTTATTACTCTTAATTGCTGTAACTATTTGTAACTTTGTTTTCCGATTTTCTGACGAAAAATCTAGTCTGAACTAGTTAGCAGCAGAGATAAAGTGTTACGTTCCTATATACACTCACACTATTCGGTAGATTTTTTAGAACGAGAAAAACATTTCAATTTCTTTTAAATACAAAATGAAGCAGAAGGTTTGAGGATCCATATTTTTATTTTACCGTTCCTTACGTTTATAGGTGATCTTTATCAATGATGAATAGTTATTTGTTACGATTGTGATAATTGGCATAAATCGGCATTTACCATAAAGACTTAACTTTTAGATTTTGAATATAGAACGTTTAACGAACCATTGTAATATTTCAATTAAAAAGTCCAACAAGTTTTGGTAGTTTTTCGCTTTTCGTACCTAGCAACATCAAAGCTGCTCAGTCGTCTATCTCTTTGTCTCTTTTACGCATTCATTCATTTTCATTCCAACTTTTATCGAAAAGAGGGCGACATTCTTGTGGTGAGTACTTAATGTTTAATTTTTTTGTAAATTTCACTTAAATTATAAGATCGTTATCATTTTTTTTCGTTTATATCTAAACTATATGCAAATAAAAGCGTCAAAAACTAATCTCAAAAGAAAACTAATAAAAAAAGATAATCACCGGCCGGGACCGTACGTTGCGAGCCGTTACTTTTCAAGATTCTTAGGTCATTGCGCTCTGAAATCCTTCAACTTTTAAAATTTATAGGCATATAGAATCTTTACATATAGGCTGTTTCTTTATAGATTTTCCTGGGTTATTGCTAAATAAAACAAAGAGCATTCGTTACGTTGCCGCATGATTGGCCTCTGACGCACGATACATCACATTTACAGTTACACTAAACCGCAAATAATTGTCAATTTTCGCATTGTTTCCTTGATATGTTATTCATCGCTGGGGACATGACAAAGATAACTCAAAACATTGATTGCGTTATATTTTTTGACACACACACACACACGCATTGTGTTTCTATAAATAAAATCATAGGCTTGCAGTCACATTTGACGATATATTTGAAAAAAGAACTCGATAGACCAATTTGAATATATAAAATGGGATAATATATTGGATGGATGGATATAATATATTGGATTTACTTCAATCCGTGGTTTACATTTTAATTAACAAGCAATGAATTTGTGTAATATTAAATTTATCAACAATTTCGCTATGTTATGTTTCAAGAATGTATGTTTTTAAAAGCAACAGCAATTGCAACTTTGTTTATAGTTTTTATGATTGTTTACTCTTGTTTATAATCCAGATTAAAATTTTGTTTGTCTATGTTTTGTTAACTTTTTACCTTTTTGGCAGGTTCACTAAAAGTTACTTTGCACAATTCAGTAGGATTCTACAGAATGTTACTTCTGATCGTGGATCTTGTTTGGGGCTACAAATTTTTATATGTTGACCTAACATTTCCAGTATTGACGTCAGTACAACTATAGAAATACTAGCAAGAAGAATCTATGCAATGCCAAATGCATCTATAAATCTTATGTATTTGATTAGATAGATAGTCAATGAATTAGATGATTTCTGATCTTGGAATCTCACGTATACTTCTTACTCAAGGTACAGCACCTGTCCAATCTTTTATAAATTGGTAGATAAACTAGTACTGAAGTAAATTTTGTATCTAATTATCCATATGTTTAATTGCCTATAAAACTTGTTTCAAAATATGCAAAGCAATAAAGCCCACACAGTGCACCAAATTTGCAAAACCTAATTGCATATTCATTGTTTTGGGGCAAGCTGGAGTATGTACCGCTACCTTGTTTTAATAATTACAGCCTTTGTCTACACAGTATAAAATAAATTGTGAATGCTTCTTTTGTCTTTATATCTTGTTGCTACAAACTTGTTTATACAAGTAAAACTTAAAAAGGGTAATTAAGTATTTTAAATAATCTTATGACACTGAGGATTATTTCCATACTTTCACCACTTTGCAGTTGAGCGTTTATTTTGTCATGCCTCGAGATGGTGTTGTAATTCAAATGATAGTATTGTCAAATTACTACTAAGGTCGGACTGTTTATGATTCTGCATGGAATGTTTCATCCTCCAAAATTTGTAGGCTTTGTTTTTGGTTTACCTTAATGTACTTCTCCATTTGTAACTTGAAACATAAAATTAACTAAAATTCTTTTATTTTGTGCGACAAATTTCAAACATTATGTGTAGCCACTGTTGCAGGCCACTTATGGCTTGAGTATCAATTAATTTAACTCTTATATTATCAATGGGGTGTCTATTTTTAACTAGGGTACTTGAGTTTTGAAGTATGTTTTTAATTATTGTAAGGATACATTATATTTATTATTTCTAAAAGAAGAAACTTGCTTAGGGATATTTGTTTCATTTTATGTTTGAATGAACATACAAAAGGTTTGTGGTTTTCTTTTTATAATTTATGATGCAAGTTAATGTGTAAGTGGAGCTCTGTGCTGTAATGGCTAAATGCCACACCGCACATTTACAAAATACAACCACAACTAACCATGTGTGTGCAATACCATTACATAATTACAAGTTGTGATTTCTGTTTCTTGTTAATGTATCAAACCAATTACACATCAAATGTATTGAAGTTTTGGAATGCAAAAATTGTTTATTTTCGATTTTTTTAACATTTGATGTTATTATTATTGACAGGAAACAGATCATAACATTTTTTTATGCAAACGTTTCTGAAGTGTGAAAACACTGTAATTTGTTGATCTGGTTGTGTAGGTAAAATTCGAGGTTAATAGTAAATTCTTCATTATGGCAGAATTTTTGACCTTAAGGGGTCTGTTAAAGGAAGGTTTTATATTCAGTGAAGGACCTTAAAGGGCATTTGGATGGGCGAAAATGTCTAGCACACATATAAATAAATTTAATTAAAAAATTCACAGTTAAATTCAAATTTAATTAAAACAATCCTGTCAGAAGTCAAGCAAAAATACACACAAATCTAGTGATTATAGGGATAAGATTATCTTGTTAATATAGAATTATTACATAGATTGTATTTTACATTTTTAGAATAGAATATTGAATCATCTTTAACTACATAAAGTTAAACCTGTCCAGTCAGTAACAATTCATATGATTGTTGACAAAAAATTATCTATTTTCTCATTATATAGAGGTCACTTTGTCCAAACAAATGTTAGATGATAGACAATAAAATGTCAGATGATAGTTAGATTTACACTTACAGTTTACAGAAACATAATTTGGAAGTTGTTGGTTGTATTTTTATACCCAAGGATGGGTACAAAGATTGGTTTTTTACCTCACTCTCACATGTACGTTCTAGGAGATTTTGTAATGCACATTCTTTTAATAAAAATAAGCAGTCGTATACGGACCAGGCCCATGTAATCTAATGGTCAGGTTTAATTCGATTTGGTCAGGTGGCATATATAGATGTTTTTAGCAAATCAAAGGGTCAATATTCGAGTTTCGTTAAATATTTGACGAACGGCTTGTGTAACGGGCTACATAACCAAGTATAGATACATGTGTATCGCAACGCGTTTGTAAACTTATAAGGATGACGAAACGAGAAAGGATCTCGATTTACAGCCCACGCTGTGAATATAACCGAATCGACTTATGTAATACAGCTTACCGCGGTAGCTAACGGTTCTTTTAACTTATTATACTGGTTAAAGGTTCCGTTTACTTATTAACTTGATTTAATAGATAAAATGTTTAACGTAAGGTAAAAAAGCGCTTGTGTTCGTGACCTGCAAGGATAAATATCTAGCTTCATCCCCCTTTTTCGTTTTCTTCACCTCTTACTCCCTTAAATGTTACATTCTTAAAGCACACGTTAGGACACAATTTGTCATTGAAATTATTCTTTCCTAGATGTAGTTTAAATTCAGTTGTATAAATTTAAATAAAGACTTGCAAACTTGCTCTGATACATATTAACTTTTAATAATTCTTAAAAGAACCAATACAATTGATCGGACGGGCCCCTATGTCTTGTAGGAGTGTCTGATTACATTTTAACTAAATGGCTTCGTATATCGATGGAGCTCGTAAAGATCAATACAAGTCATTCAAACAAATTTTGATCTTAGCCAAATGCGATGCCAAATAAAATACCTAATGTAAAAGTTATATTTAAAAATAAAAGAACCTGCTTTGTAATCGACACTCTTCTAATCCGAAAAGAAGACTGTATATTAAAAGTCTATATATGTCGATATATTAAAAAAAACTAAACTAGGGGTATTTGAGATTAGTTCCGTCTAGCAGTATCATCAAATGATGGCAAATGCCATACACCATCATTCATATATGCCATACATCATTTGGCCATGGTCACTCGGGCAGATGCGGACGTCGTATGTATGCTGCGCCTTGTCCGCTTTAATATCATTCCAGTGGCCATTTACAGTTAGTTGTAACGACTATTTCCGTTTGGATGTCTAGATTCCGCGGCGTATGTCCTAGACTTAGTGCCCTTTGTTGATTTCCGGACATTGAGTCATGCCGAGGTCGGTACACGACAGATAAATTGCCAATCAAGTCGCTTGCTTACAACGGCTGATTCCATTTCTTTTGATTGTACTGTTTTTTTCTTTATGTACAGAGTGTTCAACCGTTCAGTTAATGATTGGATCTTAAAAGAGTTTTTAAGAACGTATTTACTTTAAGAAAATAATTGAAAGTCTTTTATTAAATTTTTAGACAACACGTCCCATTTTAATTTTGTCGCCATCTCCCACGCTAACGCCTTGGATGGGATGCGTTACTCACAATTTCTCTTATCGACTCTTCTGGAGAATTGTTATTGTTTTGAATCACTAATTACTGCTACATCAATTGAATTTTAAATCCCTTAACAATTATTTAATGTACTAATTACATACAACAAAGAATTGGAACAAGTTGCCAGCGCCAGTGCCTCTAATTATGTCGTGGGTAATTTCAAGAGAAGAGTAAATAGGCTCTTACTAGTGTAGTATTTTTCGACCACATCACCACTTAACAGGTGGGATCGTGGTATAGCACTAGTTTATTAATTATAAAAAATGCTACTTAATAATGAACATTGCTGGTGTCAATGAACTCTGGTAACTTGTAGTAGGCTACACTTATGCAAAAAAATTCAGTTAAAAAAGTATGCAATTTGCAAAAGTCTGTCTATTACATTAAACGGTAGCATAACAAAGAACTAATCAACAACGTCGAACTGAATGTCTAGACGGAATTGTTTTGCGGTTCCGAAGCGGAAACTCGTTTGATTATTCTTTGAGTCACTGCGCCTCGCCGTCATTACTCAGTTAAACATGTCTTTATATTTAAATGCAGATAACGTTATCAAGCAATCGCGATGTATATTTAGTCTTAGTCTGATTATCCTTTAGTGATTCAACAGCCTTAATAAGATTATTATATGAATACAAGTCCTTTATAAATGATGTAAGAGCCTCGGTCTAAATACACAACGCTTATAACTACAGGGTGGGCCAAGAATTCGTTAACATTTAAATGTAACTTACCGCGCAAACTATTGCCGCGCGGGGCGCGGGCG
>DWLR01002539.1:0-15218 GCA_018246295.1 Papilio alexanor hazarajatica | reverse complement strand
CTTTCGAATGCTTTTCGTTGCACAAACTCTACATTTGCGAGTTGGGTAACACTCAAAATATAAATGGCAATGGGAATAACTTCATATAATTTAGGCTTGGCAGCGAATGGGTTAAAAACTTCAAATTGAAACAATGTTACGTATACACTTTCGAAAGAGGCGTCTGGAAAACTGTCATTTATTATTACTTGTATTTCCATGTTTTCTTAAATCATCTATGTTTTAAGCTCAAAGCTATCGAAGCATATTCAAGTTTTATTACAGCTTATAAGGCTGTGTCCATTTTTGTTCTTTTTTAGTTTTATCACATTTAGCATTTAGGTACTTTTTAACTATCGCTTCTGTGTGACATTACCAACTTTTCCCTTAGTGTGGCGAAGGAAAAAGGAGCTTAGGAATTTATCATTTATTATCTTTATGTATATTTGTTCCTTTTTTTATCTTTAAACTACTTATCATAATTCAAATCGTGGGAAGTTTTAAATCGACTTTCTAATGAAGACATGAACAGAATGACTGCGCAAATTTAATAAACCAATATAACTAAATAACTAAATAAGTAAATGTTATTATGTATGAGAAATAATAGTATCATTGTAATAGTAAAATTTGTTTTATAGAGCGGCTTATTTATCTTGATCGTCGCCACACCTTGAACATCGTGAGGAATATATGTATTAAATAATGTACTATGTAATGTAATATGGCCTACGGTTAGGGCATAGCTTTATTTCATCATTTATATAATTGAGAATCTTATACCCCTTTACTCAATTCCTGTTCAAACTTAGTATTTTTTATTTACAGTTATATTATAAATGAAAATGACGTCACCGGGAATGTTATTCAAGTCACCAACATAGTAGTAAAGTTTAAGGAAAATAACAAAATACTAGCACTTATCCATTACGCTACGATTTATTTGTCAAATTGAACGAGTCGAGATGATTTTAACCCAATTAATAAGGATTGGTGTTTTCGGGTTGCCATTAGTTTTTATCTTAGGTCTCTTTTTATCGAAGGTCGTGCTTGTCTTGATATGCCTTTACAGATGCGTCGACCGGCTGCCTCCACGAAGCCCTGTCTTCAGCTTGTCTCAGGGCAGTCGGGATACCGAGTCCCAAAATGGCTTGTACTTGATCGACCTTTTGCTCTCAATATTTCCGACCACAACCAATTTGTCCAAATTATCTGGTTGTCTTCGGGCAATATGTCCAAAATATCTAAGGACTCGTTTGTAGCAGGTGGTGGATAATCTGGTGAATATTTTCAGTTGGTCCAGAATGGACTTGTTCGTTTGTTTTGCAGTCCACGGTATGCGCAACATTCGCCTCCAACACCACATTTTGAAGGCATCAATTTTGTTTCGGTCGGCTGCACAAATTGACCACGATTCGGACCCATACAGAAATATTGAGAAGACAAAGGCACGCACGAGTCTGGTCTTGGTGGTTTATATTATGGTTAATTTACTCATTGCTGCTGTGGCCATCTGTGTACGTCTACGAATTTCTCCGTCACAGCCTCCCTGATTGCTTAACAACGAACCTAGGTAGACGAATTCACTTACAAATTCCAGGTCTGAGAGTTCTCCCGTCCTTGTAAGAAGTCCTGGTCGATCCACCACCATGACTTTGGTTTTCTTCTTGTTTATGGAAAGGCCGACTGTTCCACTTGCAGTTTCCACTCTTCCGAGCAGTTCAGCCATTTCTCTTTCTGAGGAAGCAAACAATGTGGTATCGTCTGCATATCGGAGATTGCTGATTTTGTAGCCACCAACGGAAAATTCCTCCATCCCACTTTTCTAACGCTGTCTTCATGATATATTCGCCATAGATGTTAAAGAGAAGAGGGGATAGAATGCATCCCTGCCGGACTCCTTTTTGTGGCTTGAAAGCTGCGAACACTACGTAATTTACCCTGACCATTGACTCACCATTCTCATATAGGGCTGCGATCAGAGTAACTAGATGTTTCGTTTTAGTAATGAGAGACGTGCTAACAACTTCTCTTAGATGAACGTCTAGTCTTGTAGATCCTATCAAATCTAATCAAATTTATTGACGTGAGGTGTTATGCAAATTACGACTCCATTCCTGCTTTCATCTTCTGGTCCTGAAAAATACAGGGTGTGGCCTGATGGTATAGTGTAAAAGCCCGATCCTCTTTTACGAGTCTCTGTGATTCCGAGGATTTCCAGCTGGTATTGTGCTTGTTCTTTTCCTACAATATCCACTTTCCCTGGTTCAAGTATTCCCCTTACATTCCATGTCCCAATCCTAATTTTCTTGCGAAGCTGTGGGTTCTTAGCTTTGGACAGTGTTCATCGTAATGGCACAGCACATTACTGGTGAGAGTATCACCAGTAATGTGCTGTGCGCACTGAGCCTGATGAGTCACTTCAGTGGACTCAGTAGCATACTTCAGACCATGTGACCTGGAATCGACATGGCGCCGTGTGGAAGTTGGGTTGCATGCCATCGTTCTCTCAGTATCCAGCATAATTCATGACAAGTTTCATGGGAAAATAGTGCAGTGGTTTCCCCTTGCCTTCTGCATCTCAGTGATGTTACGTGTTAAGCAATAGCGCCCTGCTGCCAACGCCTTGCATCCGGACTGAGTGATACATTGGGTCCGAACTTCGCTCTCCCATCTGCTTGTCGTATCCTACATATCTCCAAAGGGGTTGGTAACCGCAATCTCGATTATAGAGTGGGAGTAGATGGGAGTGGAGTTGGTGAAGAGAGACTAAGTGACTGTTCTTGACTACTGGTCATACATTGCGCATCATCCACCCTTGAACCCCCTTGGTTTTTATCAAGAAGACCCAAATTTGGCAAGTAATCCCGAATTTTATGATTTGTAAAAATACACACAAATGCATCTAATTCAATATTAACTAAAAATAATGCAGCGATTAATAATATAGTAATTTTAAACCTTCCGAGAGATTTTTTTTAGCGTGATGCGTTCAGTTCGTGTAAAAAATTCTCTGTAGATTCTTCACACGGGTGAATATGTTAATTAAATATTATTCCTTGTATAAGCAGAAGTGGATTTAATAAGGTTTTGTGCTCCGGTGAAACGTAATATTATTTACATAAGTATTTAAAATTCAAGTTGTTGCAGTGGAGTTGTAGAAAGTTAATGTAACATAAAGAAGATCAAGCAAGCTCTAATAAAGCAATATTCGGTAACAAATGATATAACTTTACAAAAAAATAAATAATAAGAATAAGATTAGATTATAAGAGATTAAGATTTTTGAAGCTGTTCCAAGCTCCCACGAAGTTACAATTTAATCGGTTACCCTTATTAGCTTCGAAAGATTGTTAAGTAACTTCTACTTATTCGTGTGCTTCATTACTGAAGGTCTTGCTTGTCTTGATATGCCTTTACAGATGCGTCGACCAGCTGCCTCCACGCCGCCCTGCCTTGGGCTTGTCTCGGGGCAGTCGGGATACCGTTACTGTATTGTTGTTAAGTAACAATAAAACTGATTTTGGCAGGTTGGACGACAGAACCACAAAAGCGCATTCTATTATTCACACGGCCAACCCGTCACTAAATGCCTTTTATCAAGAACAATTTTACAAAAACATTCACATTTGAAGCGTTACTCTGATACAACTCAGCAGTATTGTGTTTTATTCTTCACGCCTTCCTCCGGCAAAAGTTATGGGCAAAGTCTTAACAAAATCGTCATCACAAAAATTGCGACCAAATAATGCTACGAATGCTTATCGTACTTTAAAGTCGCCGAACTATTTTTTCAAAAGGTTTTTACACATTTATTACAGAAAAAAAAAAATTGTAGCCTAACAAACTCATAGTGGAAACCTGTTAATTATAGATGTTATTATAAGGTTATGTTTTTTGTAGAGATCATCATGTGTTTGAGTTATTGATATTAGCCCTAGAACGATTATTGGCTCTATGTACAACTGTACTCATTAAACTACTTAAACTACTTATATACCTAATTAAGAAATGTGACAAACGGACAGGGAAAAGAATACAAAATCTATCATCTCATAAAAAAGACATAACAGAAGTTACCGATCTTATTTAATTTAATACGGGATGAGTCTTCCCCTCGTGTTCAAGCAGGTTTGTTTACTTTAAAACCAAGTTTAAAGTACAAACATTTGATCTTTAATATTGATTTTAAATTATAAGAATTTAATCCAAAAGATAATAAAAAGTTATCTAATCTACCGATCTTTTGTATTTATCAATGTGATAATTTGACAAAACCACTACTACACCTGTATGAAATGATCGAGGTACTCAAAAAGTACTTGTGACACTTGGTTAATACCAAGACTTACTTCTCAGACTGAAGTGGCATGAAGCCGTGATCATCAAGTTTGCACCAGAAGATGCGAAGGGTTTTTTTTTAAATTAAACGGCAAATGCTCGGCATATCTTCACGAGAGGCAAGAGCTTTCCGTTTCTGTGAGTCATCATATTTTCATCAAAATGTATATTTTCAATAGGTGGAACCTTGTGGTGTCATTGAAAAATTATCTTTAAAAACAAATAGGTAAATTGAAAAATATTTCTGTCTTATTATGAAATGCGATACCTCAGTATACCGATATCGCAATAATCGAGTAACAACATAACTTCATCTTCTGATAAAACAGTTAAAATAAAAAATGGTGTCTTACGAAGACATTTTTTATTATAATTAAATAATATAATAATTTTAATTATTTATTTTAGATGAATATAAATATCACTTATTAAAAGTAACTATAATCATAAATGTAAACGAATTTTAACCCATTTAATTGATTAATTTTTACAAATAAGGATTATTTTTATATTATAAGTATAAGGTCAGTATTTGGTGCAACGATTCCTCCTCTTCTCTTGAAAAAAAAAATCAAGGTCAAAACAAAATTGAAATATTTCTAAAGAGATATTAAAATAGGCTACATAATTTAGGTTTTGGTTGTAAATCACCTATCAAATAATATTAAGTTAAAATTCTATCTCAGCCCATCTCAGTATGTAGTTAAACAGTAAACTTTTTACATAAACGTCCGACGTCTGTGTGAATGTTAGTTTGTCCTTGTCGTGTGCGGTTTAAAAATATATGTGTATTTGTAAGTGGAAAATTACCTAACCGTTTCATATTACTTTTAGCGAGTTTATATTGTAATATGGTAGGTAAGAAGGCGTGTCTAGTGAATTTTAATAAAGAACTGAAACTACGGACCTACCTATATGTCGCTCGTATGCATAGTGACATCCGAGTGTGTGTGTTGAGGAACATAATTTTCAAAGTACTACTCTCTTGACCTTTTAAGTAAAACTGTGTTATAATTCTTTATATCAAGCAAAAATTGTTTTCGTTTATTATTTAATTTCGTATATAATTTTAATTTAAGGAATCGCTGGTACTACACCATATTTAATACAGATTATCTTTGGTACATTCGATAGAAAGAATCTATAGAATACACGGATGCCCAATTGCGTTGTTCTTAAAGACGTCCTACAAAAAGAAATATTATTAAAAATAATTATCTTTGTTATTTTTAATATTGACCCCACTTTCATAAAGGTGAATATATTATGTAATATCAAAAGAGAATGTTGGAGAACACCTTATATAAAGGCAAAGTGATCTTTTACGAATCCGGACCATGGTACAACAGCAAAATATCTCTTGCATTTAATATCGGAGACAACTTTAACCATAACCACCGTCCTTCACTGTTGATGAATCGTCTGTACGTATTTTGTAAGATACTATTTTTTTTTTTAAATAATAAAAGAACAATTTTTTTATAAAATTATTTATTAACAATAAACAATTATTGCTTCGTGTAAACCCTCTGGAATGATTAAAAATAATTAAAATATTTGGTATGACTATATTTCATTGCATATAATATATATGAGATTGTATAAAATTGTAATAAAATCGTCAAGATTCGACGCAGTCCCACAACCCAAAGTACCCCGCAGTCTGGTCCGGATATAACCGGTTCGTGTCTATAACTTGGAGCGAATGGACTCGATCCTGCCCGCCGCCGACCGCTGCAGGTCCGTGAGCTTCATCGCCAGCCCCATGTTGCCCTGGATCTTGATCTTGCCCTGGAAGAACGCCTTCTGTGGGTTCAGCTTGCCAGATATCAGTTCTACAACATCTTCATCGCTGATTGTGAACGTGACATCCGTCTTCTCTTTACCATTGTACGTGATCTTGCCTTTCCCTTCCTTAGCGTTGACAACCCAGTAACCTTCAGCGCCTTTGGGACCGTTACGCACTTTGAAGCCGTAGATGCCCCTGACTTTTTCAATAAGGTTTTCCTCATCAGTCTGCATTGCTTCCTCGAGGATCTTCATGTACTTGTACACCTTGAACTCCTCAGGGTTGTCAGCGATGGCGGCCACCGGATTGGGGCCGGCATTTTCGAAGCCTTTACGGTACATCGCTATGACGACTGCGCCACCGAGTCCCAGGTTGTGTTGCAAGGCGATACGTGCTCGCGGCACCTGCGCAACCAACAGACTGAATTAATACAGAATAATGGCAACACTCACACAAAAAAAGTTACGTAAAAGCATACAACAAGGACGGGTGCAGTCACAAAAACAACACAGCTTAGTGATTTAACGATATTTTAACATTGAATTAATTGCACAATAGTTTATCATGGTATAACGAAATGTTGGCTAACTGATGTGTTTATCAATAGGTAAAATCAAATCGAATCTGGGTCATCAGAGTTACTAAAGACAAAGTATTTATATAACAGGATATTCACTTAATGTTAAGTGACCCGCTGCTTGTTCTATAATTCGCTGTAATTCTATAAATAAAAGATATTTGCTTCCCCAAAAGCAGGTTTAGCCAAACAGCGGTGTTTATCTACAATGTATTTGTGACTTCTGTAGGTGTGGACCATCCAAGATTCTCCGAGTCTAATATTACTTTCGCCAAAAGCAGATATAAGTTGTATTAACCTAAAATACACTTGTTTCTTGGTTAATTGTTATTTTAGAGATAAATACTTTATTGCCCGGGACATGACTTCAACTTTGTACATTGTAACATTCTTTTTTTTTCTAACACTTTTTGTGGTTTTTAGAATGTAAATTTAAAATTCAAATTGGATAAACATGTAGCAAACCACAAACCATGTATCAAACCCGACAACAAAGTTTTTTGAATATCATTCAATTAATATTATTCTGAAAAATGTCATAGATATAGTTATGATATAAAAATCTTGCTAAAGTTATAGCTACATATTTTTTTTGCTTGTGTTTATTTACACAATGTGTATATACACATTGTGTGTACACACACAAAAAAAATACATTGTTATATTCATAACAAAATAATGATTAAACCTGATATAAATATTCATAATAAATAATAATTATTCATACAACTGAATATTAAGCAGCATTAAAGGTATTAAAGTCCAAGTTTTTTTTAATGAGTTTTTTGGCACAGACTTTTGCAAGAAAAGTTATAACAATGGATTATGTTTCCTCATAAAACAATTTTGTTTTTAATCAACACATTACATCATTTCTACATAAAAAAATAATTGCATTTTGGGCCTCAAAAGTATGAGCACTATAACAAGCCTATTGTGAAAGCTAAGAAAGTAAAAATAAAAAAGACAATTTTAAATTAAAGCACACAAACATTGTGAATACTTTTCTCATGACAGTTATGTTAGTCTGTTTATTTGTTAAGTCACATCCATATTTATTTACATTGATAACTGTTAAATCAAGCCTTTTTTTGTGGCAACGCAACTTAAGTACTCTTAATTCAATGAATAGTTCAAAACACCACAAAAACAGTAAAAGTTTGTCAAATTATTTAAAGTTTTGTCAGGACCATCAGGTGCAATAAATGCAATACAATGAGGGTAGTAATGCACTGTACAGAACAACTATCTGTAAGAATCTTGCATTTTATTAGGATGTCACTAATCTGATTGGAAGGTTGTCCTGAGACATCCCTACTCTATTTTATATGGATGTAGAAGAAGCGAAAAGAGTTGTGCTAGATTGTGCCAAATTGAAACCCACAATCTCTGCCCACCCCTCTAGGCTATGGGTGTCAGGTGTGACTAGATATTGGTTACAATTAAGTCTAACAGGACGAGGCATTTATGATTATAGTGCCTATATTACAATTATTGTAATATTTTAAATTGTATAATAACAATAACATCAAATTATTAAATTTAAGAACTATAAACTTTTTATATGCACAAGGGTAAAAATACATTGATATGAATTTAAAATTATACAAATTCTTTATGAAAACTAGCATGTGTAAAAAACAAGACTTTATAACCACCTAAAAATAGACCACCATATAAAGAGATGATCTGAAAGAAAAACACTATGCCTTATTAAATACTTTGGATGATTTTAATTTTATTCAACTTAAGACAACTCTCCTAAAATAGCTCTCTAGTGTTTTGCTACCTCAAGCCTACTGAAACTGTAGATGCCTCCTCAAGGCATGCATCACAAAAAAAATGATAAGCCATGCTCCCCTTGCCATCTTTACGATCTAGCTTATACATTTTATTGCTTCATATTTTACCCAAAAATATTATCTTCTTGAAATTGATAAATCATTGCAAAATTTGAACACTGACATATCAAGTATACACAAAAAATAATTAACAACATATTGGTTGTAAAACACTTTCATCTACACAGTAACCAACTTAAAGAGACATTAACACAACAATCCATTAACATGATTCTATCCCCAATATAATTGAACATACAGGCAATCATCAATCATTTCACAAACCTGTCTGTCTGCCGCCTCCCCACGAAGCTGCCACACTAGCTCGGCACACTGTGCCAGGCCGGTGGCTCCTAGGGGGTGGCCCTTAGCGATCAGTCCCCCGCTCGGGTTCACCACAACTCTCCCACCATAAGTATTGTCTCCAGAATCAATGAATTTCCCTGCCTCTCCCTCTCCACACAGTTGGAGTCCCTCATATGTAATCATTTCATTAGCAGCAAAACAATCATGGAGCTCCACTACATCCACTTGCTTTGGTGATATACCAGTCTTTTCATACAACCGTTTTGCAGCAAATGCAGTCATGTCATACCCTGCAACTTTCATCAAGCTGTTTTCCTTGAAGACTGCAGCTGTGTCTGTTGCCATTTCCATACCGATGATCTCGACTGCTTTTTTCTGGAGACCATATTTGATAACGGCTTCCTCAGACATGAGAACTGCCGCACCGGCACCATCACTGGTTGGACAGCACTCGAGCTTGGTTAATGGACCATAGATTTTTCTAGATTTTAAGACCTCCTCTACAGTATATTCCCTGCCATTTTGTGCTCGTGGATTTTTAGCTCCGTGTCGATGATTCTTGGCTGCTATCTTAGCTAAATGAAGCTCAGTGGTACCATACTTCTTCATATGCTCCATTGCCGCATTGCCAAAATATTGAGCTGTCATAGGTGCTGCGGCTAGCTCCACCAAATCTGCCATTTTTAATGTATGCCTGTCTAATGGATTCGTTCTGTCTGTGAAACCACTGCCACCCAGAGCACCTGGCGCCATCTTCTCGAAGCCTACAGCTAACACAACATCGGCTACACCACCTTCTATGAACTGTTTAGCAATAAACAAGGCATTGGAACCGGTCGAACAATTGTTGTTGACGTTGTAGATTGGAATGCCGGTCATTCCGACCTGGTACAGCACGCGCTGGCCGCAGGTGGAGTCACCGAACACGTAGCCACAGACCGCCTGCTGCACCACATCGTATGGGATGCGTGCATCGACCAGTGCCGCTTCCACTGCTTCCTTACCCATCTCCGGGTAATCATTACCGGAGCTCGGTTTGACAAACTTCGTCATTCCAACACCAACAACGTACACTTTCCTACCCATTTTGTGATTTTTCGTATAATTACCTCTTGTGCGCTAAGTCGGTCACTGTTGACAACTGCGAAGTTACTGGAGACTCCGGCTTGGAACGATTGGACTTTGATCCTCAATCGTTTTATAACAAAAGATATTTTTATTTTAATTAAAAGATAATATTAAGTATTGAGCCGTAAATAATAAATATGCCAGTATCCAAAAATAGGACTTGATGGCGATCAAACTCAAAATGACATGAATTAATCACTACAGTTTAAAATTTTAATCTAATGACACCAAACCAAGAACACAAATGACGAAGATGACGATAATGTTAAGTTGATGTAAAGGAACTTGTTTTTGAAAGATGGTTGGAATTTGAAGTTTGAACCTTATTCAATGTTGCTAGAGAGAAGAAACAAAATTACATAATGAAAATAAATAAAAAAGAAAAAACGCCCAGATCATTGATCGCTTCTTCTACTTCCATATATCGATCGTCGACTTAAGAAAGGAAGTATGTCACTAACACATTTGGCTAAGACAACCCTTACCAACAATCTTCTGGCATTCATCCTTTTAACATGCATATTTTTTTTCTCAATTTTAGTCACACAACGTCCTCTTTAAAAGAGGCCATAATTTTCTCCTAGCTCAAAAAAATGGGTTTAAATTTTAGAACTGTGGGTTTTAAAATTAAAGATAAATCCATAATTTCGTTAATAAATAGCAGCACTAAATTTTCTTAAAAAAAAGTCAAACCGTTCGGAAATTTGTATCAATATTTTAAGCGACACCGCGTGACATATATATTAATTAAAAAAAAAAGAAAATATAAAATAAATAGAGTGTTACAAATTTTAGAGTTTGTGAACAATCGAACTATTTCCATTATCGCCTAGCGCAAAATAGCATGGATACATATTTTTTCAAAACAACCGGGACTTAGGTAGACATCCGGTGAAAAAGTAAATAATCAAACAAACCCATCCATCTCATTAATTTACCAGTACTACAGCTATTTTGATTTTATTTATTCCTTATGCACTGTTGTTTGCGAATAAACAAATAAATATAATTTTTTTTAATTATGCACTTCTTTATAAAAGCTGGTGGTTTATACTGTCAAAAATAAATATAAAATATTTAATTCGATTTACGAAAAATCCAGCACGATCCATTATTTGACCTACAATCTACGAGATTACAAAATGTTCGATGAAAATTTATAATGTTCTTTTAAATGTATTTTAGAAAGAAATTTATTCGGCACTATTAAAATTTTTCGTAATTACCAACGAAAATGGCATTAGACAAGCAAAAAATTTTAAGTGAATTAGGAAGTGTAATGAATCAACTACAAAGTGCAGATTGGTAAGTGTTGATGTATGTAAATTTACGCTTTTTCTTCTTAAATTTAATGTTTTTTTTTAAATATGCCTCGTTATTTATATATTTTGCAGTGGTTGTATGGGAAAATTATTCAATAACACAAATTCTTACCCAAACATGAGTAATTCTACACCAGGACAAGGAGATTATAGACACGGGTGCTGTCGCTGCCCTGGATATAATAGATTCGGTTCACCGAGTAATGGAGAACTTAGCCCAACTATGGGAGCACAGAATATGAACTATTCGTGTATGGGTCGCTGCAATCCTGCAAAACTTTACTCGGACACTTATCAATATCTAAATTCAAATCTAATGCAGCCAGTTGTACAAGAGGTTTATAACGATTTGAAAACTATGACGCCAGCTAACACGATTATGAATAACCCACCTGGAAATGCTGTAACACCTTCACAGGGGCACACCAACATGCAACACATGCATAATCAAGGTCGAATTGGAGAGCAAACCAGGGACATGGGAGATCACATGGGCACAATGGGAGGCCATATATCTCAGGCGGGTGCGCCTACCCCAGAAATGGGCTCGAACATAGTTAATATGATGATGGGTGGACACAAACCAAATGCAAATGAAACGTCAATGGTAGGAAACTCCCTAACACAGCCGATGGTTATTGATGCCCCTCAATCACCACATGGTAAAGTAGGAGTTGTTCCTTTATCCAATCATATGAATGCATATCAAGTTAACGACCCACAAATGCATGCAAGAAATATTCAACAGCCAAATAATAACCAAGGAAATTTAGTCAACCAAATGCAAGTTTCAAACCAATATAAATCACCTGCCCCTAATGCCAATTCTCCACAACAAACGCCAAGCGCATATAGCCAACACGCTCCAGGTATAAACAAATTCAATCAGATGTTCCCTGGTGTAATGCAGAACTTTGGTGGGGATTTAGGTTTTGATCCTTTGGCAATAGCCGTACAAATGAATCCAGCAAATCAACAGCGGGCTGCGTTTGATACTATGCAAAAAATAATGAATGGTAATACTAAAGGTATTAATAAGACGCCACATGTATTGAATCAGGGTCAGTCGCCAAATACTGCACCCAACGACATAACACAGAACTTAACGCCCACCGATAATTTGGCGCAATCTAATGGTTCTCCAAACCAAATACAACAAAGTAATATTTCTACCGATGACTTGAGTCGTTCGCAATTGAATCAACTGATTAATCAAAGTCAAGAGCAAATAAATAATCAACACGGTAATGAAATTCAAACGCATCAGGTGTATACTACTCTGACTTCGGAACCTAATAAACAAATGGTACAACAAGAACAATACCAAGGACAAGATCATCAGCTTGTGCATCAGCAATCGCGATATCTTGCAGAGAATCCTAGCAATAGATTACAAAACCCCGCAACAGGCAATGAAAACGTAACAAACCCTCAAGGGTATGGAACGCATCAGGAAATGTTAAATTCTCAAGTACTCCCAGAGCCTCAAACGATTCCTCCATCGGTGCAAATGGAAAAAGTGCCAATTTTCCCAGTCGACGTATCTAAGAACCAATCTTATTCTCCTGTGAAGCGACCTGATAATTACGAATACAATACCTTAGGTCAACCCATTCAAAGGCTCTCGGCGAGTAAGTATCGCAGGACAGATCCAGGCGGTCCCCAGACATTATCTCCGCAAGATTTCCCTGTGAATCCTAAACAGGTTCCCAGAGTATATAGTAACGTTAAAGCTACTGTAAGTAAGACGTCAATCATGGGAAATCGTCATATTGGAAGAAATCAAAGCAGAAATCAATTGCCACATATCTATAATCAGTATAAAGGTTCCCAATCTCTTACATATCAAAATATGGTAAACAATGATGAAGTAACTTCTTATTCAGATGGAAAATTAAATATACCTCAGCAACAAGCGGCACGAGCTCAACCGAACAATCAAGTAGTAGTTGAAAAAGTAGGCGGAGACACATTACCAAATAATATCAAAAAAGACGTTGTTACAAAACCGGAACAATTCGCTGGCCAGATCGGGGATGTCCCTAACTTTAACAAAACCAATAATGAAGAACTCGTGGTATGTGGATTTTAATTGATACTTAATTAATTTAATGTTAATTAATTAAATTGAATTAATTTAAGTAACATTTCATTTTGAAGACTACATACCGTAAACTAAATTTTTTTCGTCTATTTGACGGTTACAAACAGATAAGCTTATTCGATCACTTGGCTAAACGCAGAAGCGCTATCTCCTCCTGCTTTAGGGTCTTAACACTAGGTGGCCATAATGTACGTGTACATAGGTCGCCGTCCCAGACGAGCCACTAAAATTATACAACGTAGACATTATGTACTCGATACAACACAACGTAGACATGCTCCAGTTAGCTATAAAATGAGAAACTAAATTATGCATTTAATTGATTACAGATGACTCGGCAACGCAAAGGTCGAAACGGCTTGCAAGACATGGTTTACACATCGTATCCAACGTCTACGGCGTGGACGTTCCACGGGAATCCCCGTTTGCCGCTTGCGGTTGGAGCTCGTGGTAGAAAACGATATTAAACACTTGTGATTTGTGGTTACTGACATTGCTTTTGTTTTGTGTGCAGTGTAATTTATACAACTGATTTGTAACGTGTTTGTGAAATAAAAAAGTCGATAAGTGTTCTAGTGCCTCTTTCTCTCCATATCTAGCTAGCTATACCATTGTTTTGCTATTTTTTTTATGTGAGCAGGGGGCAAACGAGCAACGGGTCGCCTAATAATAAGCGATCACTGACGCCCTTGGACATTCGCATCACCAAAAATTAGGTCCGGAATAAACTTTTGTATGATTAGGTACTCTTATTAATATAAATTAAAATAAATACAAATTAGCAAATACAAACTATTAGTCAATATTGAGATTTTGCCGTAAATTTTCACAAGATTTTTATATTTCTATGGAAATTGTAATTCTTCATAGATCTCCCTAGTTTTTTTGCGGGTTTTTATTTCTCATCGTTTGGTTTTGTTACCAAATATAAAATGTTATTCAATGCGAGGATAGATAAAGATGTTGAAATTTTCACGTTTCGTGTTCATCAGCACGTTTTCGTGTAGTCCTAGAAATGAGTAAGAAATTCTGTTTTAAGTTGAAAGGGTGTTTTAGGGTAGTATGCATTTCTAATGAGTAAAAATTTATAATACCAGCGGAGGATATGTTCAAGCATATTATTCGATATTTTACTGGACTCACACTCTTCAAATTCAAATCCCGATCAATTTATTGTTAAAAAGAACACAATACCTATTTTATTCAATATCACATATGAATGATTTGCTTTCTGACCAAAACAGTTCTCGGTCTTAACTTATCTGCTGCTGTGTCATAGTGACACTGATTTACTTCAGTTTTTGACCGATTTGACCCGCAGTGGAATACTTACTGTGATAGTTTTTAGTCTTTCCTCTACACCATTTAGTGCACACATGTTAAAATGGTCAGAAACAGCCAATCCAATACTTCGGCGCAGTAATACGAGAGCGAGCCTGTGAGAGTCGCTTAAAGGCCGTCAGCCTGTGTGCCCAAGCCATGACATAACTTTATTTCATTTTATAAGCGTCGTTGTATTTATAACTACTCACTTGTATGTAGAATTTCACCTTGCGTGTGTACTCTCGAAACCGTAATATAATGGTGGTGTATAATCCATCTAAAATATCAAGCAAAATAAAAAAAAACGAATGTTATAAAGAAACACTCGATTTTATTTATTTAAAAAACTTTATTGCACACAAGTACAAAAGGCAGACTTAATGCCTATAGGCATTCTCTACCAGTCGATCCCGCATTAAAAGAAGAAAAGGCAAAAAGGTGCACTGCATAAAAGGAAAATCAATATATAAAAAATAACATATATATGTATATATATATATATATATAT
>DWLR01002538.1:0-15222 GCA_018246295.1 Papilio alexanor hazarajatica | reverse complement strand
TACGCAGATTTAAAATATTTTGCAAATTATAACCTGTGTACAAAGTGGTCTCAAACTTTTGGCCGGCAGTGTATGTAAGCATTATATATCGCAAATATGTAACATATACATTATTTTAGGGCACTTACCCTTCAATCGATTGGCGACAGGTAATGACTTGTACAAATAGTCCATAGCCATCTTGGCTCGCTTGCACAATACTCCATTGCCGTTATTGTTGTCTTTCAATTTATCCAGTTCGTTTATAACACGCCAGGGCACTAGCAATGTCGGCTGCTCTCTGTAACCTGAAAGAATTAAATAATCACGAGTATGAACATCATCACTACTGCCATCATCATCTCGACAACTATCTTCATCATCATCACAGCTCACATCATCACTACCACAACTGTCATTATCACCATCACGACTATCATCACCATCGTGATCGTCATCAGCTAATGCGCTTTGAATATATAACATAAGCCTCCTCAAAAGATCTAACATGACATCTTAATATTGATCAGATCAACAGTCTATTAGATCTATCATTTTGATGTCAGAAAGATAAAAGAATTCGATTGCCATCATACCACTCGTTTTCAGTAATTAGCAGTAATGTAAATCGGATATGGAGAGAACATTTATAAAAGAGCATTTTATTTTATCGCCAGAAAATCAAATCATTTTTCGAAGATCATACCTGATACCAATTATTGAGCTTTTACCTATACATTCCTAATAAAGAGAAAAGATTTGCTTTTCCTAGATGAACTCAGTACCATTAAAACAATTTTAAAAAATCATTAATAGAAATCCCTACTATAAACGAGTAACATAGGCTATATATTTTTTACTTATCTATCTACCCCAAGAAGTACCGCGTCGAGTTCTATATATAAATTAGATGTTGCCAGCGGCTTCGCACGCGTACAAAACATATCAGGAAAATACCAAATAATGTTTTTAAATTGTCGTTTTTTGGTTACCGAAAAGGCTTACCAATATTTTATATTTCATTTAAGCAATCGTGTGTTCTTGCTGTATACCAATATTAGTCTAGCTGTTGTAAAGTTAAATAGTGACGCACAGACAAAAACAAAAAAATGATAGATTTGAGATCAGTCAGGCATAAAGTGCATTCCAGAGACCACAAAAATAAAACACTTTGAATCACTACTACCACACTTTAACGTTTACTGTACTGTTATTACACCATTATAATCACTTCACTGTACTATATTATCGAATTTATTCAAACAAAATTTAACCTACTATATCAAACACAATGCTATTGCTATATTAAACAGCACGGCGTCATCTAACGGTGGTGGACGAAACTACAATGAATTGAAATTGCAAGTAATGTTACAGCTCTAACAGAATGTTTATCAAAAAATTTACAAAACAAAAATACAGACAACCTACTCAACTTAAATATTAGTATAGATTAAAGCAATATTTACCTTTTATATGTGAATTCAGTACATGTGTTATGCAATGCAGATCATGTATGAAGATGTTTGTATCAACAACTATTACAGCATTAGTCTGTATCGTGTTCAGCATGCTCGGTGGAGAACTGCTATTGCTGGAGCTTGGCTTGTGAGAATCCACCTGCAACAAATGTTCTAGATTAACAACTGACTAAGCACACTAGTTGTCTTCAACAACAGACAACGACTGCTGGATTTGTCTCTCCAATTAGTGACACAAGTTAGTCCCCTAACACCTTCTAGTGGAATCCTGCAACCTTGACCAGATTGTCGGTCCAGCTTTTGGGAGGTCGACCTGATAAAAAATTTGTGCTTGACCACAGTCACAAATGATATTCGGACATGTTGTGATTGAAGATGCTATGTATTATTTTAACATTAGAATTTATTACGTTCTTTTGCTCTATGCACTACAACCTGAAAATCTAGTGATTCTTTCAACTGCAGGGTATATATCTGCAATGAAAGAAAGGAGATAAAAATTCTATATATTACTTATAGTTTGAAAAATGTTATGCCAATTTTTTCATTTATTATGTACTGAAGCATCTTTATTACATTTTTATTCTTTTACCTTTTTCAACATTAACGTGGAATGTGGTTTTGTGTAATTAAATAATGGTACGAGGCAAGACAAGCTTGTTAACACATTGCGGACCGATGCCACACCTCGTTTTCATATTGCATCGTTAGATGCCATTCATGAGACATCTCGTTTTTAATACATTATCGTAAGGGTCCGTTGCAATGACACCATGGAGTTGCTATATGGTAGACAAGGATGCATATAACGCAGTAGTAACAGCCATGGCCACTTAGCATGTTATAAAATTACTACAATATTTTTAAAAAATCTACCGGTCTACAATGTGTTAAAGTAAGATTATTTAGTTTTAGTTTACTGTAAATGGAATAGTGATGAGAGATATACAGATGTAACAAGAAAATATACTGTTTAATAGTCATTTGTGTGCATGAACATGTCTGTTTGTCTTGAGTCTGGATGTAAAGACCACCGGAGGACGGGCAGCAGCAGTCTTTTCTGACTATGCTGGAACATACTGCGATCGCACATTTATGGCACATTTCCCCCCAATGATGCGATCAATGGGAGAGGCCTGTGTCCAACAGTGGACGATCATAGGCTGAGGTGAGGTGATATTGTTAAAAATCATGTATACCTTTGAATATACCACATTGCTCTCCTCCACATCCATCTGTTCAATGTGTCTACCTGAATCAACTCGCACATGCTGATTATCTGATGATAGTCTCCGCAATGTTGGTAAATACTCAGTGGCTGCACTTGACTTTGCAGTTTTATCCATTGATGGTAATTTGTATGTAAGCTTTGATTTGATTGCAGACAATAGTTTATCAGCTTGAGAAAACTGTGGTGGTGTAGACGGATGTACATTGGTTGGATATTCTGTTATCCTATTGCATATTTCCTGTTCAATATCAGCAAAAGTATCTTTCTGTTTCGTTTTATTATCGTACTCCTCTGGAAGCTGTGCCTTCATAGATGATAAGATTTTGGTTGCAGTAAAAAACTGTGATGGTGATATGCTTGTCTGCAGGCTGTCGTTGTTTAGCGGCTGAGAAGTTATTGTGCAGTTTGATTCATTAAAGTTTGAACTATTCAGCTCACACTTTTGATACTTAGCTGGAGTTTCAACATAGCTAGTAGGGCTCACTTTTTCAACCTTCGGTTCACAACTTCTGGCTACATTTGCCTTCTTTTCCTGCTCCAATTCCAAAGCTAATTGGTTTCTCAGCTTGGTTAACCTGTTCTTTGCTAAATTTTTTGTTATTGCCCTCAGTGGTTGTGAACTTTTATTTCTGTTGCCATTCATGTTCCGGTTATTGCACCTACCAACCGAAATTGGGTGGTGGAAAAGCTTTGATTTTTGCTTATGTTGGACTTCTGAAAATTAAAATAGAAAATATAAGTATAATGTAATTCCAAATATTGGCCTATTCAAATTAATAATCTAAACGTAGTATAAACCAAAGTTGCTTTTTGCTGCCCTGTTTTCTGCTAACTCCTTCTAAACCACAGAAGGGATTTAAGGACGGTTTTCACCATCATTAAGATAATTTTACTCTGGACTGTTTATATGTATAGTACACTATAATTAATATTTAGTACGCATGAATAAGTTCTTTCTCTGAACTTGATGAAATTCTTTTTAATACTATTGAAAAAGCTGCGTCTGAAAATACTGTAGTGATTGCAGGAGACTTCAACTTACCAAAGATAATATGGCCTCTTCAAAAAACACATGGCTTTGACAGTTTATGTGAAAAATTTGTTGATATGTACACAAACAGCAATCTAAACCAACTGATAACACAAATTACCAGAAAACAAAACCAAGAAGAATCTCTTTTGAACCTCATACTCTGCAATGATGAGTCACTAATGTGCGACTTTGAATATCACCCTCCAATAGGTATAAGCGACCATTTGGTTATTACTACTACGATGCAAGTAATAAATACTCACACTATAACTAATGAAAATCGTAGTGTCATCCAATACGACTTGTTCAAAGCTGACTACGAAAAATTATCTCTGTACTTAGGCAGTAATTTCATTATAGGTAAAGAATCTATAGACAATATGTGGGTCACTTTCAAAAACCAAATTCTTGAATCAATAGAGAATTTTATACCAAAAAGAAAATACATAACAAACGCTGCACCAATAAACCATGGATTAACAAAGATATAGTTAAGTTAACTAAAAGAAAGAAAGTACTTTGGAATAATTATAGAATTGATCCAAAGGAACACTCATACAAAGAATACAGGAATGTCAATAACAAAATTATTAGACTATCTAGAACCAGAAGAACTGCTTTTGAATCTACTATTATAGAATCAGGTCCTAAGGCTTTTTACAGTTATATAAGAAAACAACTGAACTCTAAAATCTGTATTCCAAATGTAATAAAAAAATGTCTCAGATGAACTTGTTATGAAGCCTGAGCAAATTGCCGAAGCCTTTGCTGAGCAGTTTAAATTAAACATTGTAAACGAGCCTGAAGGACCGATGCCAAATATCAATTTTTCCAGAGTCATAAACGCTATTCAAGACTTAAATATTTCTGGAGACTTAGTAAGAAAGGCACTATCTAGCTTCAATGATACTACAGCACCTGGGCCTGACGAAATACCCTCAGTGGTATTAAAAAAATGCTCAAGAGCTCTATGATATGAAATAGCGAATATCATGAATAAATCTCTGAAGGATAGAGTAGTGCCAGCTGACTGGAAAATGGCAAATGTAGTACCAATCTATAAAAAAGGAAATAAATTACTGCCAGCTAACTATAGGCCCATTAGTTTGACTTGTGTCTTGTGCAAAACCATGGAGAAGATGATTGCTAGCCACATAAGAGAATTTCTAAAGCAAGAGAAGATTACCCTGGACGAGCAACGCGGATTTATCCTAAAACGATCTGTTACAACCAACCTACTAAATTGCTTAAACCAGTGGACACGGAACCATAGTAATGGACAGCCAACAGATATCATTTATCTGGATTTTGAGAAGGTATTTGACCATGTTCCCCTGAAACTCCTCATACACAAATTGGAACACCTAGGCATATGTGGAAGCATTTTATCTTGGATATGCGACCTTCTCTTCGGTAGAACATTTCAGGTGCGCATTGGCAAAGTCTTGTCCGAACCCCGAAGTGTACTCAGTGGCGTTCCCCAAGGTTCGGTGCTAGGTCCGTTGCTCTTTATCTTGTACTTCACTGACTTGAGAAATACTATGCAACTACCTTTCTCGCTTCTTGCTGATGATACCAAATTTTTTGCTAACCCCCTAATCAACTGGCAAGCCATACAAAATGACCTAAATGCGATATTTAAGTGGACTCAAGACTGGCTTCTAACTTTAAATGTAGACAAATGCACCATGCTACACATTGGTAACAATAATCCGCGACTAGTATTTTATCTTAGTGGTGAGCAATTAACTGCAGTTGAAACACAAAGGGACTTGGGAGTTACAGTATACAATGATCTTAAATGGGAAACTCATGTGCATGGAGTTGTGAAGAAAACTAACTCAGTCCTCTATATAAATCACAAGACGTTTAAATATCTAACAGCAAAGACTTTTATAAAGTTGTACAAGACCTATATTAAACCTCTCCTTGAACATGCTTATATTATCTGGGATCCCTACTTTATAAGAGACATTACGCTCATTGACAATGTACAGAGAAGGGCTACCCTAACCTAGCTAAGGGGATGGTGTTTGTCTTACCAAATAATACTAATAATAAACAAAAGTGCGAAAATTGTTACTTTCGTGGAGTACATAGGCTAAACCATGGCAAATACTTAAAAATGTTGAAGGAAACAATTGTAGATCTTTGAAAATGCTAAATAAAATTTGGCAATGGCATGTCCCTATCTTCTATGATTGTCTTACAATAATCTATAATAATAAATTAATTATTAATGACTTTATTTTTTGAGCGAACAAGTTAGTAATAGTAACAAGTTAACAATTTTGAACATTAAATGTAGATTATAACTGCCTTTTACACTAAACAATGTTGACAATTACTCTAGAAAATATCAAAATAGTGAAAACAATGTCCAACCAAAAAAAATCAACAGCCGTAGCTAAACAGATGCTGACGTTGTCGTTTTTAAATAAAACTCAGTCCCTCACATCTACCTGATTCAAAAAAAATTACAAATATAATTAATTAAACTGGACAAAATACCATAACAGTATGGTCAGTACGAGGTATGACAGAAAAAATAAGCAGGAATATATGCTTTGCTATCCAAGCAAAGCCAGGGCGGGCGGGTTCACTAGTTGTATATAAACTTGTTGTTATATAAAGTGTTTGACTCCACTGTTCATCAAGTTTACCAGTGTTCAGAAAGCTTATTTTGTCTCCAAAATATGATAGGTGTTGAGAGCATAAGCCAAAATAAACTGATTTTTCTTATTAAATCATTAAAAGGCATACACAATTTTTAAGGTACCCATATCACAATAACATTGAAAATAATAAATTCAAAGATAAACTGGGACCCCCTTATCATAGAAACTATTTTAATTACAGTATTTAATCATGTAGGAAATATTAGAGTATTGTCACTGAGAGGATCTTCAGAAGAAAAATAAAATCTACTGAAAATGTGTACTTTGTTATCACAAACATTGTTAATAACACATAAAATAAATGACATGTGATTTTATGAAATTTAATGGAATAAAAAGAAAATGCATGAATAACAAGATTCTCATAATAAAAACAAAAGTAATTTTTTTTCGACTATGGTAATCCACCAATCTGGCAAGTAACTTCATCAGTTCATCTGTGTATGCAACTTATTTACAGCTTACCACTATGAACAAAAAATAGCTACCATTCTTTGAAGACTCTTCCTTATTGTTGCTTCCTATTTGTTTTAAAATCTTTTTGCGATCTTCGTCCTTTCTGTTTCTCTCCTCATTTCGTTTTGTCTCTACTTTGATCATGGCATTGGTGCAAGATTCTTTTTCCTGCACAACCTTCAAAATAAACAATTAAAATTATATTCTTTAAACTTCAAACAAATATATCTAATAAAACATTAATAAAAATCTAAAGGATATAAAATTAATTGCACGTAATACCTTGGGCTTAATCCAGGAGGATTCGCGAGTTCTTGTATTAAAATAATACTGTTTTCCTGGATTTGATTTAGATTTACAAAGTACCCAACAATCTGTGAATTTCTCATTGACAAGATTCATTATAAATGTTAGTCCTATACAATGTAAACACAAACCATTACAAACATTTCTGCTAATAAAAACGCAGACGAATTAATTGTAAGAAAAAGGTACCAAATAAAAATATGTAATATACACCAAACAGAGTACCACAGAACACTTCAACGCGAGCTGTCAGTTTTCACCGATTACCCGATGACCACCGAACCACCGATTAATATCGTTTAGTGTTTATCGAATTGATACATATTATTAGTTTAGACGTGTGATAGAATTTCAAATATTCAACACGCAAATGTAAGTACAATAACTGCTCTGAAACTGCTGGTGAAACTATTGAGTCTAGTGTCAAAATTGTGTACTGTAGAGTTGGTCTGTCTTTGGTTTGACCTGTACTTTGTAAAATTCGCTTAACATAATTTATTTTCCATGTACAGACACCGATCAGTTACATTTTTATTATATGTTTAGATAATAATTTTGACAGCTCACGGTTTGAAATATCTTATTATACATATTTTCGGTAATGTGTAGTAAAAGTTTAAAAGATCGTCGTCGTCTTAGCATTTGGTCGTCCACTGCTGAACGTAAGCCTCTCCCATTGATCGCTTTAATGGTAATATAGGGTAATATTTGATAATTTATTTTCCATGTAAAGACACCGATCAGTTACGATTTCATTTTTTATTTATTTTTCACACATGGTCATCTGATCACAAACTAAGCAGAGCTTATGTTATGGAAACCAGATAACTGATATACTACATATATTAATACTTTTCTTTTGTAAATACATACATATATAGATAACTACACCCAGACACAAGACAGACAGACATGTTTATGCACACAAATGTTTGTCCTGGGTGGGAATCGAACCCACGACCTGCGGCGTGAGAGGCATGTATCTTGCCACTACGCCAACCGGTCAGTCGAGATTATATGTATAGACTGTACTAAGAGTTTTAGAAAAGAATGTACTCGCTTATCAATCTTTTTAACGGCTCAGGGTGAGCTGCAAGCGGCTGCGCAGGTACAGTCAAGTCCAAAATAACTTCGCAACGATTGAGTTTTGTTTTGTTTCGAAAGTCACATTTTATAAAACACTACTATTTATGTACATAATTATTGCAACTGTGCTTCAACAATATTGTTTAAATATTAAGTTTAAGTAATTATTAATATATAATATCATGTTATTTTCTATTTTACAATGGTTTTGCCTCCTCTATACATATTTCTTCGCTATTGGAAGGATAGACTTCCATAGAGCAATCGTACGTGCTCCCCATTCATTTTTGTAAAAGTCGGAAACATACAAGCTTCCTGGGAGCTTTCATCGAAAACGCTGCCTACTCCCTTTCAAATGTAGCAAAACAATGTATTGTGGGATATTTCTCTTTTATAAGTCAACAATATATCTTTTACGGGTGCCTCATAATAACTATTATATTCTAATCGTTAAAAAATCGTACGTTATTTGCTATCTTTTCGAATTCGTTAGCTAAAGTCGAAGTAAGTTAGCTAGAGGATAAAATGTACATTATAATTATCATTTACACTATGTATATAATTTTGACAAATAGTTTATAAAATATACACATTTAAAACGTTTATGATGTTGACTTTTGAAAAAGCCATAGCCGGTTCGTAATATATCAAAAAAAATTGCGTCTAATATACTCCGCTATCCGTGTAAAGTCAGGGTGGGTCACTTGTTTTTAATAAATCGAAATAATGTGATTGCTTACTTTATTGTCCTAATATTAGTCTAGGTATTAAAATAAAAAAAAACTTAGTAACTTTTGTCGATGTTATCGATATCTTTATACTAACTAAATATCATCCCTTCTCCATATTAGGTCATCTATATGTCTCGTCCAATAGTGAAAACGTATTTTAACTATTTTAATATTTGTTTTTGTCTTGTCAACGCATGATAGTGCTACTGACGATTATGCTTAAATATTTGCATGGTAAAATTCCTAATGTCCGCTCTGTAACTGATTTATTTTAATATCTTTGATTCTAACAAAGAAAAATTTTGAAATCGGTTTATAAACGACGAAGTGTACCAAACTCACAAGTTTTATCGAATAAAAAATTCAAATTTAAGTTTAGAGTTATTATAATACACATATATCATGGATACCCAAGCACTTTAACTAGTGCTTTATTTGTTGATTTTATTAAAGAGATGCATGTTTTTAAAAAAAAACAGCATCAAAATTCATTACTGGCACCTGTTACATTTCTAGGTATTATTAATTTAATAATATTAAGGTATAAATCTGGAGCAAATAATTTAAGTTCGTCGACAGTGTCGTATAATTCATTAATCATTTAATACCTTTTAATAAAACAAATGCAATTTTCTAAATACATATTGAACAAATTTATTATTATTAAAATATTATTGAAATAGTAACATCTAAATCTGACATCTATTTCAAATCTTCATAATATAAAGACGGGAAACTTTTTAATATCCATGTAATATATGTATATGAATGTTTCAGACAAAATGGCGCGACCTTAGAAAACATAAGAAGAAAAATTATCCAGAACAAGAATAGCCAAGAGTAAACGGTACGATGCTTTAAAAAAATGAAGAATTAGATTAACGATTGAACCACATGCTCAGAAAGTGGAAAGCAAATAGCAAAAAGTATTCACAAAAAAGAATAGATAAAGAAATTTAATATGTTGAAAAGAACAGAGAAAGAAATTGAACAGTTCAAGAACGTTCAAAACTCTGGGAAAGAACCATGAAATTTTGCTATGTCCTATAACCTATCTCAGCTGGTAAAGTATGTCACAAGAGAGCTTGACATTGTTAATCATACAGCCAATTGCCTGGACCTTCTGCTTTCTGATCTAGACAGATATGAAATAGAGGTTACCTCACCTGTTGGAACCTCCGATCACTATCTGGTGTAATCGGGATCATCATGTTCTCCGCTAGAGCGCACTATAGGCAGAGTTTTGCAATTTTTTTAGTTTTTTCATTAAAAAAAAACAATAAAGGCCAATTGCAACATGTGTATTCTTTTTATTTTATTTTTTGTATCATTAACTTATGTCTATATTTCATTACCGTATACTCAAAAATCATTTCCGGGCACATGGTTCATTACCGTAACCTATCTTTTTCAATATTTGAAATATATACGCTCTTTTTCCTATACATAACATAAAACTATGTTTAATAGCATAATACTATCCAATCGTAATAAACATTAGAGGTGGACATATATACTGGAACAGGTTTTCATACTAGGTTTCTCCCAATACGTGTAAGTACCAAGTATGTGGGAACTGAAAGAACGAGTATGTTGTATATGAGAAGTATTTTGTTTGTTAGAAGTATATTGTTTCTTAGAAGTATTTTGTTTGTTAGAAGTATTTTGTTTGTTAGAAGTATTTTGTACGGCAGAAGTATTTCGTATGGTAGAAGTAAAATACTTGAATACGTATTGCAGAAATGAAATTAACAAGATGGTTTAGACTAGGAGATTTGGTATGGTTATTAGCTGACGACGAAAAAAAAAAACGTCGCCATTTCGAAACTAATACGAAAGTTGTGGGAGGCGACGGCGTTTTTTTTTTGTCGTCAGCTAAAATTTGGACGGAGTGTTGGATGGAAATTCGAAGACATCGTCCGCGAAATCGAAAATTTTATATTTATAATTTTAAATACTTTTAGGAACTAGTATTTGGAACAAATATTTGCAAATACTGGTACTCGAAATACTAAGTACGCAATTTACCTAGTATATCCCAACTCTATAAACATGACATTTTTAATCAAATGAAAAATTTGCGCAAAATATTGTGTAAACTGAAGAAACACCCGTTAACTCCTCTTTTTTTAGTCGGATAAAAATAGTTTATTTCAGTGTGACCAGATTTAGCAGATTTCTGTGATTTTAGCAGAATTCAGATCTCCAATTTCAGATATAGCAGATTATGTCGCAGATCTGAAAAGAAAGCAGCTTTTGGCAGAATTTGATTAAACCTTCGCAGAAAATTAGCAGCATAACAAATTGACAAATTTCCTGCGTTTTACTTATGGTAGTTGCACTAGAAATATTAAAATAATTCTACCTGTCTCAAATAATGCCATATTTATCTTTGTCTTTACAAGCCTCGAGTACTTTTTATGGGAAATCTATAAATTTATATTTTATTTGGGAATAGTGTGTGTAGAGTAATACATTTCCTTTTATGAAGTGTAACGTTTTAGTAGTAGCTGGCGGAATGTTCGTTTTAAATCTGGTCACACTGGTTTATTTTGTTTTACAATTAATGCAGCACCAACATAAAACTGTCTATAGGTATCACGTTGAGGTTTAAATTTAAATCGAAAAGATTCTTTAACGATAAAACATTACCCCATACCTACTGGAGTTGTCAAAATTATGTACAACTGATCTTGACATAATTCTAACCAAAAACAATTATAAATGTAAGAACAGAAAACGGAAAATTTTATGATGGAGAGAATAATAAAACTCAGTAAAACAATTAGGAATAATTGGAAGAAGTCTGCTGTTGGTGTAGTTGCTTTATATTACGGCGCTGCGACAGTCAAGGAAAAATATGAGTTAGTATGTTAAGATGTGTTAATTTAAACGTTGTTTATTTTCGTACATTATATTGTTTTCACTGTATAAGGTCCTTATTTATTTAACTTTTAGAATTAATATTCTGATGCGCGCGGCATGTCGAGAAGCTGTGAAATATGGCGATTCTTTAATTCCCATGGAGAGGAACCCAACTCTAGTTACTGTTATTTTAAACCCCGTAGCAAATAAACGAAAAGCGAAACGAGATTTTGAAAAATATTGTGAGCCATTGCTACATTTAGCTGGATTGCAAGTATGTTATTTTTGATAGTCAATATTTATCATAAACACTATTAAATTTATTAAACTAGTCTTATTAAATAAAAATTATAACACATGCATGTACAGACAGACGTGTTTGTATTATGTAGCGTAGTCTAACATCTAGGTATTTTGATACATGTGAAGCTGGTCTTTGACTAAATATGGCTGGCTGTATCTACATAATTGCACTGATATGTTTTAAAACATTTTTAATATTTAGGTGGATGTAATACAGACAACTTCAGAAGGTAATGCTAAGGAAATTGTGGAAACACTTCGTGGAACTGAGGCCATCATTGTTGCGGGAGGCGATGGAACTTTTTCAGAAACTGTCACAGGTAGCTAATGTAATAAATTATTATTTTCATCAAAGTTTGACAAAGTTATAAATATTTGAAAATTAATTCTCAACTCTTTGAACGCCAATGACAGTTATATGGATATATCTGTGGTAGAAAAAATACATGATAAAAGTGAAAAATCCCAGATGCAGTAAGCTGGCTGAGCTTAATAAATGATAGTTATATAATTATCTTTTATTTCGGACATAATAAATACGAAAATTGAGCAGATCTGTTTGTGAAACAATTTGTTTTCAGGTTTATTAAGAAGAAATGATGGGGCAAATCAATTTCCACTTGGAATCTTGCCATTAGGACGCACCAATTCTCTTGGAAATAGTTTATTTCAAGGCGGAAAAGGTGTAGATAAAGTTAAGCAATTAATAGAAGCATCTATGGCTATCATTAAAGGAGATACAATGTGGAAAGATGCTATGAAAATTGAACCAATGGTGCATGAAGAAGAAGCACCAAGTAGACCTATTTATGCAATGACTTCTCTAGAATGGGGTGCGTTTAGAGATACAATGGCAAGGAGGGACAAATATTGGTTTTACGGCTCCCTAAGGGATTATGCCTCATATATTTTCAATGGATACAAAGAATCTCTGAATTGGAAATGCAGCGGTGTGATCAAATATACACCTCCTTGCGGAGGCTGTAGCAACTGTGTACAGAAACGACCCGAAGTAAAGAGAAAATGGAGTTTCTTCATGCCAAGTACTCAGGAAATGGTCACCAACACTGTTACTAATCCCGACTGCGCGACTTCACAGGAATTATGTTTCAAGACAAGCAATCTTAGAATTCAAACTCAAAAATTTGGTCAATCTGAAATTTCTTCACTTAGCATCGTGTTGGGAAAAAATAAGTACAGTTACTTTGAATTTGTTTCTGAAGGTTGGCAACGGCTTAAAGGTATAGATGAAAATAAATGCATCGCAGCTAGGACTGTGGAACTATTACCCAATGAATCTGGCAAAGAAGTAGTTATGGACATTGACGGGGAAGAATTTGAAGTAAAACCTCTTAAAATAACACTCTTACCTCACATTGTCAAGGTGTTCTGTAATCCCAATAAAATGGTAACTTAAATTATTAAAAATGTTTACCACAGCCGGTGTTTCATTTATATACATACAATAATTTAAAGTTCTTGCAGTTTAAAACAGCTTTGTCAAACTTCAATATTGATATCAAATCACAGTCAAAAAAACAACTTGATGATACATGGCCTTACCCAATGAATCAAAAAATGTGTGTGCATCAAATTTGATTACATACATTATTTACTATTTCAGAAATACATTACATTTAAAGTTAATGCTGATGCATGCATGGGGACTGATGTCTCCCTATGCCTTGTATATGGAGGTAGAAGAAACAGAACCACACATCATGCTGTACTACTTGACAGTATCAATACACAAGATTAAATACCTCAGTTTGCCTGGATCACTCTTAGAGGTTGATAACAACATTAAGGGATGCTGGGGTTCTTCAGTGAACTTGGCTGGCTGTAGTAATCTGTATCCTGCCCACACGTAAAATACGCGTTAGTCAGCGAGTAACCATGAAGTTGACACCTTTTACTAGCTAAAGACTGCATGATCGCAGCTACTCTTCGAGATTTAGAATACATCACTCCCGTAAGTTCCCCCATCTGTAAAGCTCGCTTATGCATCAACTCACCATCTGAAACTTAATAATACTTTAGGCCGGTATTCTGGCAAATTGCGGTACTTCCCCTGATAAAATTTCGTCCTTAGTTCTGTCGGGCTCGGTGTGCCCGATCACTATTCATAATTCGTAACTACAATTGCGTGTTAATTACTCTCGTTGTGAGTGCATGGATCCTAAATGCACTGGGGAGTTACTACCCCTGGCCTTCACTGATACAAGAAATTAAAATTCCGAAGTTACAAGTACAAAATTTATTTTAATAAAAATACAAATAAAATTCCCCAATAAACTCTACAGGCTATCACTCGTGTCGGCCAGTGCGCAATAACTGGCCGAGCGCCTCGCATGCCTCTCGCTCGCATACAAAATTGCTGACACAATACGCATTCGCACTTACAGGGTCCCTACAGTTCCATAGCTTTTGCCGCACTAATCACTCTACGACATAACTATTTCCATACCGGCTATTAGGAAAGTGGAAATGTAAAGTCGGTTGAATTAAGCAGGATAAATATTTATTTATATAAAATGTTACAATATAATCTGCCTCGAGTATTCCCAAACAAAGATGGCCGCAGTTACATGTACGTTCAAAGACCGGACCAGGCCTTGTTGAGGGATCTCAACACAAAAGTCCATCAGAGGCAAAAGATCGCAAGGTACGCCTTCCTTTTCATGTCTGAAAGTAATTTAATTATTTTTTTAATGTAACAAAGGAAACCTAAAATATGGATATTAAAAAAAAAACAGGCTAAACAAAACACATTCAATGAAAAAGTGCCTACCAAGATTTTTTAGCAAACCGAACAAAAGTTGTTGAAAGTTAATATAATAGTTTAAACTGTTACCTGTCTTAGGCTAGTTAAAGGAACACAATACTTGGTGTTTTGAAAGCTGTTGTATATAAATTTGATTTTCCTATTTTCACTGTTAGAATAGTACAGGGTGGCCCATAAGTCCTTTGAAAAGTAAAATTTGAATAAAACGAAAAGGGCGCGCGTGAGCGGTGCAGGGGAAGCGGGGGGAGTAACTTCGGTTTCTGGGAATTTAGTCGCGATGGAGCGTTT
>DWLR01002537.1:0-15226 GCA_018246295.1 Papilio alexanor hazarajatica | reverse complement strand
TGTGATTACCTATGGCGCGATTGTCTGGTGGACTAAAACAAAACAGACCACCGCACAGAATAAGCTACAGGGCTGCCCGAGATTGGCATGCATGGCTATAAACGGTAGCATGAGATCAACTCCTACTGCTGCCCTAGAAGCCATGCTAAACCTGACACCCTTACATATCCACATACCTTCGTTGTTTCGGTCGTAACCTTAACAGCGTTGAGATTGCGTGCACTAAATCTACTAAAAAACAACAGGGTCCCGCATGCATCTGTTCTAGATACGCTGCGTGAAGCAGCACCTATAATAGATGCTAAATACGATCTAATCCCTAAACAATTCGTATTTGATAAAAGATATAAAATACATCTCCACGAAGGGGATGACTCTAAAAGAAACAGCCACAATGATCTGAGGATCTACACTGATAGATCCAAAACGAATCAGGGTACAGGCTCGGGTGTCTTCTCAGAAGACCTCAATATCAGAATACCTGTACCGTTAGGTATCTACAACACGATCTTCCAAGCGGAATGCATGGGTGTTATCGAGGCGGCACAAGCCATAGCTGTAAGGAAGGTCAAAGGCGACCATATACAATAGAATAACTCTTCACAGAAGTGAGAGTGTCTGTATTCAACCTCCTTCACTATCACGGCATTTCTACAGCGGACCGAATTGTCAATGCTCATTTTTTTAAAAACATTATGTATGTCAATGCCAAATCGTCCAGTGTTCAAATATGTGGTCAATATACTTAAAAATATCTCAAATCGCTTAAATATGCAAAAACATAATCGCTTTGGTCGGTTAGGTTCAAACAAACATGATGTACAAACTAAAGTATTGTATGCCAAATGCAAGAAAGTTGCAGACAATCATTTAAATGACAAGGTTCGTTTTGAATTGATGAAGAATAGGAGCTGCTACTTTAGTCCGGATACAAAAGACGCGCAGCAAATCACTGACCTCGCGGAAAAACCAGAAGTAAATTTTTTGATAGCCATAAGCCATGTTCAATTCGTATTACCAGCCGCCGACTGTGAGCAGGCTCACAGTAAGCCCCATGTAGTTAGATACTACGCTTTGTGCAATGGCGTAGCGTCGTTGCGGTGTGAATAAAAGAAAGAAAAAAAAAATGGTTCAGCAGTAACGAGTTAATTTGTACAAACAAATAATCAAAATTCTCTTTATATTGAGTCGCCTAAACGATTACTGTGACTGCAACAAGCTAGACTTGAACCTCTCAAAGTGTTCGGTTGTAACGTATAGTTGAAAAATTAATACGATCACATATGACTACACACTAAAATAAATGAGGTTGCAAAGATGCTTAATTTGAGCGATGTGGGTATTGTCCGTGATCACAAACATGTTGATATTATTATAACTAAAGCATATAAGACACTAGGGTTTGTAATAAGTGCATTGCAAAACTTCAAGGAGGCTTAAACGATGTATACTGTATACTGTACCTATGGACGCAGCATTCTTGAGTACGCGTGTCAAGTTTGTAATCCTCGCTATAATATCTCTATCTTACGTATCATAAATGTACAGAAAAAATTATAAAATATTTATGTTATCGTCTTCATTATAAATATATTACACATGACTATTTCCCACGCTGCGCCAAATTTCACATTCTCCCCCTTGTTGTTTGATCTCGCCAGCAGCCGCAGCCTTTTTGTTAAACATCATTAACGGTAGTATTGACTGTCCCTCTCTTCTCTCGAAAATATCCTTCAATGTACCGAGGAAATCAGCGCGCCATCACATTCTTATCCACCTCCCTATGGCATCATCTAACTATTGTCATAACTCATGTGGCGCGCTGGCTTCCTTCTTAATAAAAATATAAAAAAGTTTAGATCAAGACATCTTTAATTCAACAAGTAATTCTGTAAGATGGGAATTTTATCGTATTTTTTTTTTATTATAATATATTGCTATCAATTATTAAGTTGAAATATTTTTGGAACTATCTGCTCACACAATAATGTAATTGTTATGTAAACTATTTGCGAAGACCTGTTATTGGCTATTTCTGTTTCTTAATATTTCATTTACAGTGTGTAAAAATGTTGTTGGTCTTCCTAATAATAGATTAATAAATAAATATTAGTTTAGATTATTAAATAAAATCACAAAATATTGCCATAAATAAAAAAATAAAACAGAAAACTTTTAAGCTTTACAATATTGACAAATATTTGTAAGTAAATCTTTTTAAATATAAGTAATGTTTATGTACTTACGTATTTGTTTTAGCATCCGATGTGCTTGCAACACCTGGCACAGGAACAAACTGACTTCAATCTGTCGCAAGATATTAAAGACCTTCTATGGAAACTAAAGCATTTGTTGCGTAACGTGTTGCCCGAAGGCGCGAGTTCTCATCACGTTTGTAGAAGTCGCGTATTTCAGAAGAGTATGCCCCTCGACGATTTTTCTAAGGGTTTCAAGCAAACCACATTGCACAAAGATAACGAAGTTCCGACACATAGTAAGTGATTTATGTTGTGATTACTAAAGTTTATGAGGTTATTAGGAACACAATCAGAAATAGTCTTTGTCGAATTATCAATTGCACTATGATTTCTTCATTTACTTCGTCATCATTTTTGATACAACGAGTATCTTACGAGGTCAAAAAGTTCGCAAAATGGCGAGGTTGGCGCGGGTGACTTTACTCATCCAGGTAGGCACTAATTGAGTGACTCTGTGAATGCTTTCTGCGCATCAAAAACGCGAGCGCGTCGAAAGTTGTCGCAAGTTTTTGGACCGCTTTGGAGAGCAAAGGAAGGAGATTATGGCCCGAATTGTAACTGGCGATGAAACTTGGGTTCATCATTATGAACCTGAGTCAAAGCAAGAGTTGATGCAGTGGCATAAAAAAGGCACACCCCCTCCTAAGAAGTATAAGATGTCTCAATCGGCCGAAAAGATCATGACGAAAATCTTTTGGGATACAGAAGATATCCTTTTGATTGATTATAAGAAACTTGGTGTTTCCATAACGGGAGAATACTACGCTTCTTTATTAGATCAATTAAAAGAAGCTATAATAGAAAAAAGGCGAGGAAAGCTTACAAAAGCCTTTTGCACGACAATGCACCCGTGCACACAAGCCGTGTTGCGACGGCTGTTATTTACTGCTGCGGATTTGTAAAACTACGCCACCCACTCTTCAACCCAAACCTGGACCCAAGCGACTATTATTTGTTTCCGAAAATGAAGAAAGAACTGCGTGGAAAAAAAATTGGCGACGATGATGAAGTCGGCAATTTCAGCCTATTTTGACGCCCAAAACAAATCTATTTTTTTCGACGGTATTAAAAAGTTATCTGACAGAGACAATAAATGTATTAGGGTAAAGGGAGAATACATTGAAAAGAAAAATAGTTTAATGTTTCATTTCATTATCCTTCCCTGTCATTCCGCGGACTTTTTGATCTCCCCTCGTACCTGCTCGTTTGATTCTTAGGGAAGATTTTAGCCAGTTAAAACAAAAAAAAATTCAAATATTTATAAATTAGAACAAGATAGGTTAATGCTGGCTGCTGACTTTTTTTTGAAACTTTAATATTCGTGATGGAAGAATTCTGATGATTTGTGAGGATTTAAAGCCCCTTCCCAATGACTACAGTTATTGGTTAAGCGTAGTTTTCAATACTGACAAGCTGGGGGCAAAAAGGTTTTTTTTTAATGTAGACATTATTACACAATCTGAATCTTGAAATTTACATTTTCAATCTTCTTTTAAATACTTTTAGGACAATCAAAAACATTTACATGTTCAAAGAGAGTACATATCCACAACGAACCTCGCGTAATAATAATCGCTGAGAAGTTTGTCAGATACAAGAAGGATAATGTTGAAATAAGGAGGCTGAAGGAGCGAATAGTTTGCGTGGAATACGATGTGTTTCAGTACGGCAATTGCGGAAAACCGATGCAGACTCTGAGAGCGTATTTTGCGGTTGGACAATTTTGCGAGATCGAAAAAGGTACTATCGAGTTATTTTGTATTATTAATATAATTCATAATAACTGGCAAGTAATTTGTTTAATATCTTATACCACTAGCGACCCGTCTCAGGTACCAAAATATATTCGTTTGAACATTTTTTTCTCTAACAATTATCGTCATATGTTTATTAGACATTAATTATATTTTTTTACATATTATTTATTTACTCAATGATAGGATTAGGAATAGTGTTGTAAGGGAAAAGTGTGGCTTGAAAGAGGATGTTGTGACTCGAATTATGAAAGGTAAGTAAGTGGAAATCCGTAATCTCTGCCTACCCCTCTGGGTTACGGGCGTGAGTGTTATATTAATTATGTTACTAAACATATCTCATGAAAAACCGCTAATATCAAAACATTTCAAAGGTCCGGTAGTTTTTGTGTGAAAATTACATCAGCAATATAGTATAAACAATAAACAAAATATCGATTTAACCTCGCAAATTTAATAATTTAATCTATTTTAAAATAAACTTTCAGTGATTCCAACAATTCCATCATCCGTTAAACAAAATAACAATATAATCGATGAAGATTTGAAATACGGCAGCGAAATCGGAATAGAAATAATGGATGCAAAAATACCCGAAAACAAATCGTATCTCGAAGGTCTGAAAAGGGTTTTGAAACATCAACAAGCGTACGGAATAAGAAAGAACAAAAATCTCGATCCCATGTATTTGTATGAAATGGCCAAACAAGATTTGTCAAATAACGATTATTTTCATACTCAACTTACGAAGGCCGAACTAGATGAAATTAAGGACTTGATCCTTAAGAAAACGACTTCCAGCCTTCACGGCATCAGTAGACGAAAGTTAACAGCAGAAAAAGACACAGACAGACAATCTGACAAGGAAAACACTATATTAGATGACCTCTCCAGATTTATATGTTAGGTTTAAAAGAAACATACTGTATCTAATATATCTTTTATTTAAGAAATAATGAAATAAACTTGAATTATATATGTATATCATTTTCCATTCTCAGATGTTTCTGGATTATATCCTGGATCTAAGCCAAGCCTTTTCATTTCTACTGCCATCTCAAATAAGTAATCATAGCATTCGGTCCTAAAAAGGAATTTTTTTTTACTATTTCCAAATATTATGTAAATAATTTTCGCATTTTTACTATATTTTTGTTATTATGCAGCTACAGTTGCGTTTGCAGTCTTCACGTAGGCACAGAAAAGGTGAGGCAAGGATTTGTCTCACAGATATAGGACAATAAGAAAAACAAGAAAATGTTTATCTAGTTGTTGTTAACTGTCCACAGCTACCTATAAACATTCGCAATAAACTCAAGATGCGTTGCTACGTTTAGTATTAGAAAAATGCGAGAAGGAACAGATTGGATAGAGTTGAAGTAATAAATTGTCAGACAAAACATGAGTACATTTTTTTTAATCATTTGCGCAGGCCCAATGACTGTTACCCTGCAAAGCTCTATCAATATTCTGGCCATGATTTTAAATTATAATCTGGACCAAAATAATCTAAACAAAGTAAACAAAGTACTCACATGGTCTTAGCCTGCTGCCATGTATCACCCCACACATACACGCCGTGTCTACGCACTAACACGGCGCTCGTGCCGGGATACTTCTGTATCGCCTCACCCAGACTCTCAGCGAGATCACGCTCGAACGGCGTGTTCTCAATTATTGGGACGATTAGTTTCTCGTCATAGCGGAGATAGCGACCTAGTTCAGCGTCTTTTATTCCCTGAAAAAAAAAAAAAAAAACATACTATAATTGACCATTAAACAGAGACAAAGTAAACAGTAAAAGTATTTTATTTAGTAATTATACTATTTAATAAAAACAACAAACATTTTTGTCACGTAAAAAATTAGCTATTGCAACTTCTAATTGGCAAGATAAGTAAGCCAAGTAAGTAAGGAAGGTGTAAAGGGCAAAAGATTATATCCCAACTAAAAAAAAAACCCATGCCAATGGCTTGGTAAAAGCACATATTCCCTGTAATGTGGTATCAAAAAAACAAATTTTAACGATGACACCATAAGAACAATCCCCTCCCCATGATTTCCACCTTTCCCTGATCATCTTAATAAAATCTGGCAATATATCTAGTGACAGTTGCAGATGTAGATGCATCCGTGACTGGCTTTCATATTCGCCTCATATAAAAAAGACTAAAGAAGAAATAATATCCATATATAATAAATTCTTTAACTCCCACCTTGATCATCTCCTGGTGGGTGATGGCAAACTCCTTGTCGTAGAGTAAGGTGCATCGTACAGCATGCGGCGAGTGCGTGTGTATCACCGCGCCGGCGCCGCGCCAACGGTACGCCAGCATAAAGAGCGGAGTGCACTGACTCTTTTTGAGACTCGACATTAAAATAAATACATCAGTTCCATGTGCCTATTCTGTTTTAAAGTTGCAGCATTTTCTTCCGACAATGTCTTATGTATATGTTGTTTTTATGTTTTTAAGCAATTTTTTTCAGATGGCCTTTTGCAATATTAAGCTGAGTACAATGAACATGATTAAGGGTCCTTCAAGAAAAGAGTGTTCTTTCTTAAAAACTGCAGCAGTCATCACTTAAGGCGATCAATTAGAAACATGCTACACGGGCGGAGCGACCGCGATACATTCGTGAATAATGAAAAACAGTAAGTCTTCATCCATGTCATTTGATAAAGACAATAGTTTATCGCAACCCAAACAAGTTTTGATATATTTATATTGGTATGATTTACCGTTTTTTATTACTTGCCATTGGCTATAATAAGCATAGATTTAAAAGTTAATATATCTGGAGTATTCCAAAACCTAAATTGTTATTGGTATTGTTTATCATTAGTAAAAAGTTAAAGAAAAGAAAAAAGGTGGAGCAGTTAAAACTTGGTTACATACTTTTTCTCTGGCGGAGGCAATTCTATGTCTTCATCATCAATTGTTTGCACAAACAAATCATCCGGCTTCATTCTTTCCTTCTGTACCCCAGATGGTGCTATGTAGATTTTTTCTCTAAAATTGATAAAACAAAGTTTAATTACAACAAATTAAACCTGATGTATTGCTGCTTAAGTGAACCAGTGCTGAATATGACTGAGTTTGCGCTGTCAAAATGTGTGATCCAGTTTTTTATTTTTGCCAAAAATTAAACTGATTAAGAAAAAGTTGAAAATAAAGAAGTTTCTTTTTCGACAGAGCAAACTCACGGTAAATATTTTTGCATTATTTAATTAATTCATAACAAGGGAAAGTGTAAGGAACTCATTGTAAATAACTTTTTAATGTTTCCAACAAAAAAAAACAGAGTTAAAATTTGTATAATTCTTGTCTTATTTTGGGGATAAGAAATAGAAGAAAGATTCGTTTACAACAATTAGCCATGGTAATGTTGACAATAACTTTTAACACCTGTTATCTATGCCAAAATTTACTCGAAACCAGTTACACACACAACTCAGCAAAAACAGCTCAACTTTTATTCACAACTGCCATCATAAAACGCATGTATGAATAAAGCTATACATTAGGAACACACAACACACTTTAGAAATCATTTTCTCAAAATATTTTTTTTTGCAGTTGGTATATTTAGACATAACTGGGTCTATTTGGCAGTCTTTTATGTAAATAGATAGCTCAGCTTTAGTGGTAATGCACAATACATTATACTCAGAGAGGTGGCTCTAAGCCAAATAGGGAACACTTTAGTAAGTCATATCTGCTACCACTATAATAACACCAACAATGTATTACTTACCCTTCTTTTATGGATATCCCACCACCAGTTCCAGTGACCCATCCTAAGTGATAGAACTGTTTGCACAGTTCAGGTATTAGGTTCCTGGGATGTTCCTATAAATCATATTTTATCTATATAAATAAAATTGTACTTTGAGTTTTAGATGTTTAAAGTGATTTTATGCATAAAAGCAATATTACTTACAATTAGATTCAATGTTGCAATAAATTAGAACATAGTATACTTGAAAAGTGAATTAATAAGATGAAATAACCACCAAAATTTCTTGTTATTAATTCTATAAGAGAAAAGTGTTTCAAAATGAATATGTCAGCTCTGTAAATATGTGCTACTTTATGTTTACATGTATCTATTAGGTATTCTAATAATTTTATAATAAATTTAAGAAATAAATAAATATTTTGTGTTACTTACAGCACCCAATTCTGACATCTTGTCTTGAGATTATGTTGAATAATGATGGAAGATATTTCTTATCTATGAATGAACTTAATGATCTTCTTAATTTAGTTGCGTCTCATTATCACTTTTCGTAGTTGAACTATCAATAACAAATATTGTTAGAGTGTACAGTAAATTCGAATTTACATATAAACGAATTTCCGATTGTTTATCACTTCATATTAAATTGAAATAGATTTTCTTCTTACAAAACAGCTTTCAATATTTTACCTCACAAGTTGTATTATTATTAATTTATTTTGTGATTTTAATACTCATATCCTGAAATGTCACCTTAAAAACGTCAAAACCAAAGAGAATATAAATATTAAGTATGTCAAAACGTCAACTTGATGAAAAAGGTCAAAATTAAAACGGTTTTACGGTTTTTTTGAATACTATATTTATAAAGAATGTTACGCAGTACTTTCTTATTATCTTGCAAGAACACAAAAGGATAAAGAGAATCATAAGAAGAGATCATTAAAAAATTATAAAATCCAGATTCAACCTTAAAGATTTTACGTTGACGTATATTGAATTATAACAATAATAAAAACTACGTATTTAATTATTACCAATGGCTAATTACGTTGTATGTACCTAATTTATGATCACTGATAAAGTTTTAATTATGTTTTCAGTTGCCAGCAAAGAAATAAAAAAGTCAAGTTATTGTCATTTTTAAGTCATTTTCCAAGAAAAAGTAAGCATCAAAATTTCACGTGTTGTGACTAGAAATAAAAAATTACAAAAATATTGTTTTATCTAAATATCATTAAAACATACTACAAGTAAACCGGGGACTACGAGTAAACCAAATAATAATAAGTCTACACTACATATACAGGTTGTAACATTTTTAATGTAAGTAAAATTAATATACTGTCATGTTCTTCAGCCCAATCCAGTTAGACAGAGATGGCAATAGATATCTAGTTTTCACGAATTAGGTCTCGAATGTAGCTTATGACGTGTTTATCACCATACAGCAGGAAACGGAATCAAATGTTACGTCTGAATAGAACTGCGTTTGCGCTACTCACCTTGAAAAAAAAAAGGCTGACCTGACTAACTGAACGGTTGGCGCAGTGGTAAGATACTGGCCTCTCACGCCGCAGGTCGTGGGTTCGATGCCCACGCAGGACAAACATTTGTGTGCATGAACATGTCTGTCTTGAGTCTGGGTGTAATCATCTATATACATATTTTTATTTTTTTTATTTATTTATACTTTGTTGTTTTCACAAAGGGCGGACTTATCGCCAAAAGGCATTCTCTCACAGTCAACCCCGGGTGTGGTGAAAAATTGAGTGCAGGCATGTAGTGGCAACAAAGAGGAAATAAAACAGAGATCCTAAATAAATATTTGAATATTTATATATATAGAAATAAAAATAAATATATATAAATATAGAAGTAAAAATAAATATACATACAAACAAATAAAATATATACCATATTATGAACAAGATACATATTTTGAAAACAGAAATATAATATTAAGAAAAACTAAAAAAAAGAATCAATACAGAATTATTCCTGCTATGTATAAAAAGCGACTTCTTTTGAAAGGTGGAGACCACCTTTCAAAAGACTAAACGCTTAAATTGAAACTTTTTGTTTTCCTTTCTAATGTCTTCCGACAAGGAGTTCCAGAGCAGTATAGCTTGTACCGTAAAAGAGTTGCCAAAAAATCCAAAGGAATGTGAGGGAGTGGTAACCCTGAGATTATGAGACGAACGAAGAGGTCTGTCGTGTGACTCACTGAGATATTGAAATTTCTCTCTAAGGTAGGGAGGCGAAGACGGGTCAAACAAGATAGAAAAGAAAACAAGAGCAAAATTCTGGACTTGCGCCTTTGTAGAATAGGAAGCCAATTAAGCTGTTGACGATATTGGGAGATGTGGTCGAATCTACGCAAACCAAAAACGAATCTGATGCAGTTGTTAAGGAGGCGCTCCAGTTTGCGGAGCAAATCCTGGGATAAGTCCGGACAGCACACATCCCCGTAATCCATGATAGGAAATATGAGTGATTGGACTAACATGACCTTAGTTTTGAAAGGAATAAAATGCTTAAGGCGATACAGAGACCGCAGGGTAGCACAGACTTTGCGACTAATTTCTCTCACATATACTCCCCAATTTAAAGAACTGTCCATAAACAGGCATAGATTTTTCACAGAGGTACTTAAAGGGATACAAATGTCGTTATATCGTAAAAGTGGCAAACTGTCATGATTGACTTTAGCTAGCATACGGGAACTACCTACGATAATCGCTTGGCATTTTTGAGGATTAACAGTGACTCCGTAACGAGATGACCATTGCTTAATAGAATCTAAGTTGGTGTTTATATTATTAATTCCATTATGAAGTTCGTCAATACTACATTGCAAATATAACTGTAAATCATCTGCATATAAATGGTACGGGCAGTCAATGCAGGCAGTTATTGAGTTGATGAAAAGAGAAAAGATCAAGGGAGAGAGTATAGCACCCTGTCACATACATTAGTTACAAAACTATTATGGTTCGACAGTGTTGTTAGTTAGTTAGTTAGTTTTTATTTACCTCCGTCTGTATAAATGTAGATGAGATCTGAAGGTTGCAACACATACCCTATTCACATGTAATTATAGTAAGAACAATATTAGTGGAAACGGTAATAAGGTTAAATATCAGATTGAAAGTTTGGTTATGAATTACATATGTCGCATTTCAGAACTTACCGGCCCTGAATAAATGTAAGCTTCTAATGGCTCGCCTGTAATTCCCGAATAAAATATATCTTTGCCATGATAATTATAACCATGTTTTTCTAGTTCATTGCATACATCTCTAACTTTGGATCCACCAAACGCCGTGCCTAAAAAAGAATACGCTGTATAATACAAGGGATTTTTCATTAATTTAATAGTTGCTTTTATAAAAGTATGCTCACCATAGTGGAATTTGCCTTCCATTAAACCTGCTTTTCCCGCCAACAGTTCTATTGTTTTTCCGACTGTCATTCGAGAAGGGAACCCGTGGGGGTTCATAATCATGTCAGGACATATTCCTCTATCATTAAAGGGCATATCTTCTTGTTGAACTATCAGTCCGGTAACACCTTTTTGACCGTGCCTAGAACTAAATTTATCGCCAATCTCGGGGATTCTAGTTTGTCGAAGTAATATTTTAATTAAAAATGCATCTTCAGCGTTGGCGGAAACCATAACTTTCTCGATATACGACTCTACTGGACCTTTATATGTAATTGGAACTTCTTTATATTCTATTTGTTGTGGTTGTCCTTGAGCAATAGGATTTATGGTTGCCGGAGGCATTTGTTTGTTTATAAGGACCTGCCGATTCTCGACCATTTCTCCAGGCGCAGCAATTCCATCAGAATCGAGGATATCGTGCGCTTTTATGATTTTTCCTGTTGTGGCTTCTTTTGAAGGCCCTAATATTCTATCCGATGTTTGATTGCTGTATCTTTTCATAGTTGTTTTGGCACTTTTGTACACAAGGCAACGTCCGTAGCCCCGATCTATTGAAGCTCTGTTGAGAATCAGCGCGTCCTCAATATCGTACCCGCTGTAACTCATGACGGCGACGGTAGCGTTTTGTCCTGCAGGCAACTTATCGAAACTCGTTAACTCTATAGTCTTTGTTTTTACCATTGGACATTGTGGATACACCAAATTGTACATCAAAGTATCAATTCTATTTTTTTGGTTGTATCCGATAGTACCTGCAAATAAACATATATATATGCATTTTAGAGTTCCCACAGAGATTCTTACCCGAAAATCATCTGCTACTGCTTTGCTAAATTTAACGCAGAGCAATAAAAAACAAATTGTTACTTATTTCCAATCAAGGTATTATTTCGATAAAATTAACTTTATCAATCGTACTTTTTTGAATAATGCTTTTATTTTAATAAATTTATACATGTGCACAACTTACCCATAGCTTGTTTCCCCATAGCACACTGATATGTATTTCTCGGGCTCTGATTGTGGTGTGGGTATGGCACCAGGCCCGCGCAAACGCCTAATATTGTAAACGGCTCTATTTCAAGATGCGTAGTGACGTAAGGGTCTATTTCCGCTTCCACTGTTGCTATGTGACTGTCGTTTTCTTCGTTGACATCCAGATACTCTATGAGACCATCTTTTAAGAAGTCTTGAAACTTTCTAATACCTCTATTAAGTTCATTAATATGTAGTTGTTTAACAAGCGGGTAGCCTTTTTCTACAATGATGTAAGGACGACACAATCGCCCACCATCGCTGCATATGTAAACTGTCCTTTGATTATGATTTGGGTAAATTGATACGAAGGACGAAATAAGACCACGTCGCCTGAACATTCTGAATATCTTTATCAGTTTCTTGTATTGTCGTGTAACCCCCAAAATGTTTCCTCAAAAAAAAAATTATAATAATGGTAAAGCTTTATTTATAACTTCCACAAATCACAACCTACAGAGGACGATATGGATAATACAAGTTAATATTTTACGTGATCCTCATATACCTATTTTGACCACTTAACATGCTTTTATCACTGGACACATCTTTGTCTATGTACAAATGAAACAAATCCAAACACACTTCTGTCATTTATCAATACTCATAAATCTAAGACTTTACCATTAAGAAACACGATGTAAACTGCGGGGTGGTTAATTTCCTCTCCTCCAAGCAGTCTGACATCTTCGACGCCGGCATTGCAAGCGAGTCTTGAGATCGGGTCTTCAGAACACTCGGTGGTAATATGAGTCATTAACGCGAGATTTTTGACAAGACCGCAGCCCTCGCCTTCCGGGGTGTCTGATGGACAGAGCATACCCCACTGCGAAGGTTGCAGCGACCGCGGACCTGACACTTTTCTCGTCTTCTCGAACTGCGAATTGACCCTGGTCATCATTCCCAAAGCCGATATATAGCTCAAGCGACTAAGCACTTGTGTTACACCGTGACGTTCCATCTTAAATCTTTTGATGGTCCAATTTCCCTGTAATATAAATGTTTTACAACTATTTTGGTGACGCATTTTGTTGATTTTTTATTTTAAATTAAAAAAATGAACAAGATTGGAGTGGAAAATTACAACGCCAGAATACACGACAAACTATATATAAAAATTACGAGGAGAGAAAGTGTTTGATAGACCTTTGATCTAGTAGTAGTAAATTGCAAGAAAAATAATATAACGAAGTTTTTAGCGCAGCTATAAAAAAATAAATTACAAGAGAGTGGACTAGGTACTTTTTTCAGATACATGGACTCTTGAAATTTTAAAATATATGTCATTTTGCGTTTTTTTTTACTATGAGTAAACTGTGCCGTACTGTAAGTCGAAACACTTACTGATGATATTGCCGTGAACAGGCCATTTGCTATCAAATCCGGTCTCATGTGCTTTACGACATCGAATGGCGCTGCCTTCACTTTCGGTATGATTTTATCAGCTATGGATTTCAGTTCCCAATTGAATCTTTTGAAGAGATCTTCGAACATTAGGGACAGTAGTGAACCCGCTAATTCAAGCCTTTTGTTACCATAGTAGTCTGGATCATCTATAGCCGACTTATTATTCTCTGCTTCAATAACTCTTTTCACCATTATAGCCAAATAGATAGCTTTTACATAAAAGTTATAGTTCTCCACTGTTACATGGGCGAGGATAGTGGTAGCAAGCAGATCTCTGGCTTCATCAATAGGAGTGCGTGCTTTTGCATTTGCCGTCTGAAACCTACACATTCACTTTTTTGAATATCCTTTACTTTAGTAAATTATTTAGTAGTGGGTTTACCCATAGAACCGTTAGATAATAAATAATTTTTATAACAAAATCTATAACCGATTTATACTGCAGGATTTATTGTATGCATAGCGGACTCTAGGTTAGAGCGAGAGGAGCGGCAAGGGACATCATAATGCTAAGAAAGACTGGCCAACGGGATTGTCCTTTGGCGTCGGGATTGTCATTTTTACCTTGTCCCAAATGAAAATTAAAGAAGAAACAAAAAGAAAAAATGAAGAAAATTAAATATTATTTTCTTTCGACAAAAAAAAGGTAAGAAACAAAATCTTGCTATACTTTGATTGAAGACTAGCTAGGGTCGGTGCTGATTTTAGAGTCAATTACAAGCATGTCACTCTTCAAATAATTCAACCTTTCTAGTCCTAGAAGAAAAATACTATGGCTAGAGCGAGGATGGCACATGGCATATCCATAATTACAAAGAAATTGAGGAACTGAAGTGAGCCAAACTCTTGGAGGAGAAAATCATTGGAGAGATAAAAGCGCTTAGACTCCGCTGGCTCGGCCATCTGGAAAGAATGAATGACGTCGAGTAGCCGACGCCCAGTCTGTTGTCCTAAGTATTACTGGAAAGATGACGTGGAGAAGGATCTATGGGACCTCCTAGTACAAGACTCGCTTGAAATGGCACGGGATCGAGAAAAGACTTATTGTCGAAGATCAAGACCTATTTTGGGTCACTTTACTACTTGGTTCTAACTACCTGGAAATTTATTAAACCTTATATTCTTGATCTTCACACGCAGCGCGAACTCACCTCTTCACCTTTAATTTACTTCCTATATATGCAAGAGCTTGATTTTGTGTAAATATTTTCAGATTGTGGCACTCCATAATGCAAGGTGCCATTTTCTTTGCAATTGAATCATCGGAGCCTACAAGCTGCATTATTTCTTGATCACTACATATGCCCATTGCTTTAAATGCTACTGCTATTGGAATGTCCTGAAACATGTCATTTAAAACAAAATTGTTGTTTTAACTACATACACTAACAGACAACTAAGATTGTAAGCCCGTTGCTCACAATCTATGAACTTTACATTTTTTTTATGTGATATAAGGTCTTAAGGGTAAGGTATTAAAATTTTTATTTTTCGATTTTTTTTTTATTTTTCTAATCGAATGCATAATATCTCAAGAAGATTGTGTTAAAATTTCAAGTCGATCGGGGCAAAATTGACGAAGT
>DWLR01002536.1:0-15236 GCA_018246295.1 Papilio alexanor hazarajatica | reverse complement strand
GGGACAGATCATTCCACAACGCGGCTGTGCGAGGCAGGAAGTTCCGCGAAAACCGCACGGTTGTGGAATGCCAACCAAGGTGGTGTTTTCAAGGTGGAAGGTTTGTATGTATACCTGCTATTGTGTAGTACTCAATGTATGTGTGGTCGTATAGTTTGCAATTAACATAAAGGTAACTTCTCCTTCCGGAGGTACAAAATTAAAAAAGCAAAAACACTAAACTTTTATTATTATATTTAAATATCTAGTTCATTTAGGTAGTTTTATTGTAGATACTAATTGTCACTATTTTCATTAAGTCTTAAAAGGTCTTGTATTACCGCGCACTTATGTTGAACTCTTTAGAAATTGTACTTTCGTATGTCTGCGGCGTGCTCTATGAGCCGACAAATGACGCCATACTTCTCCCAGTGAGAATGTACGGTAATATAAAACCTCATACTAACCATACTGTGCAGACAATAACTTTATAGATAGAACAATTCTTAATTAAAGTTAATAATATGCCTTTCTATAACAATAGCAACCTGTTCCGACTTTGCTCATGTAGACAGATAGTTAAAAAAATTACAGGATTTAGTCATTTTTGAATCTATTCGGAACTAACTCGCGATTGTTATTATTAATTACGAATTATGTATTGAATTCATTGTTAATTAATTGTAACTTTAGCTAGTGCCAAAGCTATTCTGTATATTCGTTGCGTCTCTTTGATGTTCAAATTAGGAACTGTAGGTTTTTCACTACTAATATTTTATAAATATTAATTACATATAAAAAGTTTACAAAAAAAAAACACAGACAAAAGCAACATTTTTTAATCAATCTCGCTTTCGCCTACATATACAGCTCAGTAGATTTTTTTTACTAATTTAATCCTTGTCTAAATACACGACTCAATTAAAATTATCTAACCGCTTACAAAGAATTTGTTTGAGAATTCATTCAAATAAAAATCATTTCAAAGTAATAAATTGGTGTAGAAATTCGAGTTCACTGAATTAAATCTTCATTCCACTTGTAACAGATTAATCTTTGAAATCTGCGTGGTCCGAAAACAGATACGTATATTTTAGTAACCTTTAACTTGGATGCTGGTACCTTGCGAGAATGTGAGTTGATTCCTCTTGGGAAATTCGACTTGCTTCGATTTTAACTAATACTTAAAGAAAAATATCTTGAAAGTTTTCTTCGAAACATCTTTGTGACAGCAAAAATACAATCTGCGGGGAGCAGAATAGGTAAAGATTTTGATGTTTAACTGAAAAATATTTATGTTTCAAAGAATGATTTAAAAGGAAAACGTTTTAGGTACGTTGATTTTTAACAAAGTACTTTCATTTAACAAATATTCTTTCAATATTTATGTCAAAGCAGCACAGTAGTTTGTCGAAGGCTGCTCGATATTTGGTTACCGTATAGATTTTACTTTGTCAAGACTGAAAAAACAAAAAATCTGTTTTTTGGTATCTGTCAAGACATTATTATCATTTCTTTGTACAAGCATTTTCTACCTTAATTGGAATAAAGAAAAGAAGTAGGAACATTTAAATAACCCTCTTTGGGGGAAATTAATAAAAAAAATTCAATGTGATCATAAATGAATTTCTTCAAACATGACCTTAAAACTGCATTAAAACGTTTGCCAAACTATACCTGCCCAAAATAATTTTCAAAGTAGAAACCACTCCATTCGCGTCCTACTTGATATTTACGGCAAACTTTTTACCATAAACTGTAAACAGGCAAAACCGCAGAGCTTTAACATCCACCTGCCGACGAAAATATTTACGAGCCATGAATGCCTCTTTTAGATTAAGCACATATAAAGCACACGCTCTATACAACCTCATTCTCAACGAAAAAACATGAAGCGACCTGACAAACATTTTCACTTCGCGTTGTAACATCCTCGTTGTTCGATTTTCGCTCTTATCGTATTAGAGATAAGTACTAAACGATGATTACTGAGTTAACAAGCAGGTTAAAGTATAAAGGTAGGAGATTTTCAGTTTCTTTGAAAGTAAACGATCAATATAAAGTGGAAAGCCTGTCACTTGCTATAAACGTAATCATATAGATTTTAAGCACATAAGAGTTCTAGAAGGTCGTTGAGTTTTGGCAAAGGCATTATCATTTTTACCCTGCGTATCTTTTACTTACATTTTATCATTTATTTTTTACAGGTCTTTTATAAAGTAACGTTTCTTACTCCGCCAGATTATGATCAAGGCATATTAACCATCGTTAATAACAGCTTCCATTTATCAGTAAGAAAAATGAAAATAATCTGTAATGTCTAAAACACATTTATAGTGTGTTTTTTTTTTGTTACTATAAACAGTTAACAATAAAAATGTACTACAAGTTATATGTAATATTAAATTAATGTAAACAATCGTAGTTATTAGATTTTGAATCGATTTCCCTTTATAATCGACATTGACAAGGCTTACGATTTTGGTTCACATCATGTAGCGGCGTGTATTTGAAGATTACAAAACGAATGTCTGGGCCTGGTGTATGTTGGACGAATGCAGGACGAATATGTGACGACTCGAAGACGAATAGATGACGAATGGACGACAACTGGAAGACGAATAGATGATGAATATACGACGACTGGAAGACGAATGGAAGATGTGCGCAGCGTGTCGTCGTGCGTTGAGTGTGGCGGTGCACGCGGCGTCGCCACTGTACGCCGTCACCGTAAGCTTCTTGTCTTGAAAGGAGCCAACGCCGTAGGATGACGCTAGTGCGCCAACACACTGCCATAGATGTATATACCTCCAGGTGGAGGGCTCCATATAAATTTGACGTTTAAAAGTGAAGCTCACTTTCAAAGTGTCAGTGCGTATGTGAGAGAATTAAGTGTATTAACTATATAACTTTGAAGTGGTTTGTACACGATTGTTAAACGCAAACATTTTTCAGTTGGTGCCGCTTCACTGCAGGATCCAGTCCCCGTAGTATTTTACGAAGTCGCCAATCGGTAACTTTTAAGTGGCTTCATTTTTCGGCCTCGGATTAGGTATTTGGAGATTTGTACACTGCATTAATAGTCGATAGTGTATTTGTTTGTATGGGAAAATCATAATAAATAGTAAATTAAACTAATAAAAATCAAATGTACGAGAACAATATAATATAGTAAAGCGGAAAGCAATTTTCTATCCTAGATTAGTATATCCCAATTCTATCAGATACGTAAAAAAAAATCATATCTAGGCACGATTCGCGTTTTGTTTTGATAAAGAAAAATGAAACCAAAAACGTATCAGTCATTTAATAAACGAGAAGCCAAATTGTGTTTTGTTACATCAGTGTCATAAAAAATGATGCCTTTTCGCAATTATTTACATTGCGTAGTTAATTTCAAACTCCTACCTTTATACGTATAAAATATTGGCCACGAAACAAGAGACTAAATGAATTTTCTTTGACACTGGAAAGATAACTCCAGAAGTCAATGATATTAGAATCATACATTTACGAAGTTGTTTTCAGCGTAACTACAATTAAAAAAATATATTATCAATTAATCTTAAAATATTCGGAACTAATAAAGTAAATTTTATTAGTTCCGAATAAGTAATGCAAATATGATCAATTTTCAAACTAATAAGAGGACAACACGATTGTAACACGATTGTGGAGCAGAATTGGAGAACATTTTACAAGTCAGATTCAATCCCGCAAAGTATATTCAAATTTTATGCATATGTTCCAGTAGGCTACTCTATGTCGTTTACTCATTATTCGGGGTTCTGTCTTCATCACTTTCTTCTTTTATTGCCTGATTAATAGAAGGGTAAAGTTATTCAATAAGGGTTTTTTTTTTGAGAGAAGAAATGCATTTCCACACCGTCAGACATGGGAGCCACAAGTCGGTGATTCGGATTCGACCTCATTGGTGTTCACCTATCCTAACATAAGGCTCTCTATGGACTTTTTTAAGCCCCCACGAAACTACCATCAAGTATTACTTCGTGGAGTTGGTCTTGGCAGTTTTTGCTTATCCTCGTATAGATGGCTCCTTAGTCCATTTAATTGGCTCTGCGCCGTTCTTCTTCAGCAGCAGCATTACTATAGCAAAGTATTGGCTTACTTTTTTCCATGTTTCTTCCGTCGCTAACTGTTGTATGTATGTATGTATATTTGCATATGTATATGTATGTGTATATGTATTTATGTCCGTTCCATTGTAACTTTCTGGCGCCTAAACGAGTGACCCGTTTTTGAAAAGCGAGGTGTTCGATTTTGATTGTTGTGATTCGAGTTGTGTTCCTTTTGAAGTGTCATAAGGTAAAGAGTTGATCTTAATGATGTTTGAAATTAACTACTAGTCATTTTTAAGCATTTAGTGCCAGCTTCTGAGACTTAAATGACAATATAAATTACAACACTGCAAGTACTTATGTCAAATTGAATCTATGGTATTATGTATGATGAGACTTGTTGAAAATGCTTGTCTCTGACTTCCTGGCCACACTTTAAGGAACAGATTTAATCAAGCCTACTCTCAGCAAGCATCGTAACAACTCGGGCGCGTGCTGATAGGCCAGTTCAAATTGGAACATCGGGATTCTATTACGTCATTTTATTTGTGTGCGTTGCTGTTACTCGACCGTTATATATGATTTATTTTCATTGATTAATATTAAATAATCATTGTAAAATTTATAATAAAGTTAATTGTTGACTTTAATACTCTTAAATCTAATAGCTAAAATAAATGTTTAAATGTGTTTTCTTCCATTCTATGGCCAGTTTCACATTACGGACTTTACGCCGCACGTCGAAACCGACCAGCTACATTTTGCTCTCCTATAAAAAATTGCAAATATCCATGTTATCGGAATTCAAACACTATATATAATCTACATGATACAAAAAAAAACTAAACAAACTGTAGTCTTGTCGTTTAGTGCACGAAATTCAATTCAAAATCCTTTGTCACAAAACTACGCCTGGCCTATATCATGTTTATGTGCTCCATATCTCTGTAATATGTTTTAAAATATGGATAATCCATCATGAAAAGGATTTATTTTTATCCTTAATGATTACGTCACCATTTTTGGATTGGGTCTATAATCATCTCAACAGGATAAAGATTTATGAAAAAGTTTCATCCAGTTCCATAGAAGCATTGCCAAGTCGATATAAAATGGCGTTTGTTCCACTTTATATGCGCCAGTCCGGTCCCTGTCACGCCCCTTCATGATGCGAATAAAACTTATTCTTTTGAAGTAACTATGTGACAGTTTTAGAGTGGAGGGGGGGAAATTTACGAGCAAACTTGCCTCTCACTATCTGTCACCCGAAGTTTGCAGAACGAACAAAATAGATCAGAGAAGTTTTCGGGAAAACTTTCGAAGGAGGGTCCATCTATTGGGTTACAATCGATTTAAACGACGAGATACTAATGCCGTAAGTTCTATTCAATTTATTTTAATGATTTCTTTTTTTTACTTTTATCCGACACGCGGAATGTGACGTAGTTGTGAGTACTGTTGATTTTAATCTAAGTTTTATGAAACTTTGGCTATTACAAGAAATTGTCCAACAAGAAATTGTGCAACAAGAAATTGTGCAGAGAATATTAATACGATCGATATATTTAACAAAAATCATATTTTATGTAGAACTTATTAAAAATTCTTCTACTTTTTTATTTACCATCAGTGTATTCCATACGAAATATAATTATTTCTTATATTTACGCGAATATTACACAACGAAATTAAAGAAATTTTATGGATTTTTGGACGGCCAAAAACTTTGATATCGGGACGTAAAATGCCTCAGCCCTCCTCCCCCTTACAGAATACCCATCCCATCAAAAAAAAAAATTAAAAACAATAAGTTTTTTATGTAATTTTTTTTTGTTTTGTTTTTAGCATCGTCGTATTTTCGTTTTAGTAATTAATTTTGTAAGTATAAAATGTAGCGACCTGTCCTGGTTATACATAACAGGAAAATTTCGGTGAATTTTGTACAAAATTATATGCTGGTTATGTTCACAGTTGGTCAGTCATAAAAAAATAAAGAACAAAGAAAAATATGTAAGTGCTGTAAAGCACTCGAAACCAATTCCAAATTCAAAAATATTCCATCATCCATCCATCGCAGCCTTTGATCGTCCACTGCTAGACATAGGCCTCCCCCATTGATCGCATCATTGGGGGAAAAGTACTATAATCACCACGCTTGACAGGCGGGTTGGTGATCGCAGCATGTTCCACCGTACTAAGAAAAGGTCGATGATGCTTGGTTATTCTGGCGATGTCCACACTGGCCAATACCTGTATCGTGGTTATTCAGAATATGTAATATTAATATTCAAGTAATGCAATATTCCGTACTAAAAAAAATTACAAAGACCCACACTCCTGTGAAACTGTGAAAAAAAAAACATGTTTACTTCCAGCTTGTAGTATGTTTAAATAAATTAGTCCACACTAATTTCTTGTTCATTGAATGATAAATAATTATTAAAAGTCATCATGAATACATGTTATATCGTTCGTAAGGAAGCTGCTTGTTTTCCTTCTTATAAAAACACCAATTGAAAAGACAGATGCTCAAATGGCGTGATGTCGATAAAAGTAGTAAGATTATTATGGGGTAATTTTGAAAAACGAAGTAATTAATTGTGAGCATTTTGTTTACTACCGGGAAATACGTAACTGTATTTCGTAACGACTAATAAAACACTCGCATTTGAACAAAATTTATTAATCTTTGTGAGAAACGAGAGCTAGTATTACTTGAATATAATCATTTTATATACGTATTCTTAAAATTATAAATATTTGCAATACAAAAATTAAGTATAATATAAAAGCCAAATAATTTATATGAACTGTAACCAAATAAAAACAATATCTTTACGAAGACGCCATACGCATATTTTGGTCTTGACCCCTACTATGTTACCAACATAGTAGGGGTCAAGACCAAAGTTGCTTGGGCGTCTTGAGGGAGAAATTTACCGATGTACCGGTACACCACAGTTATTTCGCACTCATTCGCAGCTGCGTTCAGCCTGTGAACATTCGGACTCGGTGTGCGCGCGCCTCCGCTAGAAATTTCACTCCTATCTTTTTCTCTATATCGCCTAAAGAAATATAACTTCAAAATTGCGCGTACTGCATCATGTATGTAACAGGAACAAATTTTCTTAAAAACAACATCAAAAGAGTGATTATGTGTGAGTGACGACTCATTATGTGTGAGAACAAATACGAAAAATGTATTACGTATATTACGGTGCAAGTCCGACATAACCACCCTTGTCAAAGGTATATGTAGGAATTTACCCACGCTAAAAAAGGTACATATCACGATAATAATGAAAAACGATCATGCGATTAAGATACATTGATATAATCACAACATTATTGTTAGAAGTTATTATTACTATGATATGCTGAGAGATCACTTTTTCTATTTTAATATCGTCCTTATTTCAGGGTAACAATTACGTGAAGAATGGTATCAAGTTCTATTGTAACAGATAGAAGTAGGCAGAATGGAAACTTTACTCATAAACATGTCTAGTGCCCTTATGAAGTACTCCATATACTTTTGTATGTATGTACGAAGTTGTTGAGAACATACGAGTATATTACACCGCACCATACTCAACTTTCTATGTTATATTTCTAATGTCTCATATGAGACATTAGAAATATAACATATCGTTTAAGCTTTAATTACTCTATATGTTATTATTTTTAATTTCACGAAATCAAAAAATGTTTGGTACAAACATGCAAAAATTAAGTAAACACTGTTTTCCTGTCTCGTCTTGTCAATATGGCGTGCAATTAATACGGTATATTGATATTAATTATTAATTTTTTTTTGTACATTTTTTACTAATTATATTTCTGTTTTTAATTTAATTGCTCCTTTTATTTTTATGGACCTAATTTTACTCAACAAATAATAAATAACAAACAACAAAAACTTAATTTGTTAACTCTATCTATCTATCTACAACAACTATCAACAACGTTTGTGTTTTTGTTTTAACTTTGAATAAAAAAAACCGCTTTTGTTTTTAATTGTTTTATCTTATTGCTTGATGACGTTGCGTTCGAATTAAGTACTCTCGATTTAAGTTTGTGTAAGAGGTTAAGAACTCACCTGCGACTCTTGTATCTCTTTATAAATATATTAAACTCAGCTTGTATGAATTTACGTTGTTCGTGTTTAAAACACGCTGCATTTAACATATTGGGCGAAAAAGGAATCTCAAATAAGGGAGGTAAAATTGGCGTGGCGGTTTTCGAGTTTAACCATTACAAAGAAATAAGTCGTATCTGTATTTTAATTTACTTTTAATGAGACGTATCACAAAGTTAGAAATTTAATAGAAAATTCATAACATTGATTAACAAAACTTCGAAGCGCAATGTCAATATTAAAGAAAATATAGAGATATCTTCTTTTCTTTTATAGACGGAGAATATTTTCCAAAGCAATCAATAGAGTATACTGTTCGGTGTATTTTTAAATTTGCAATCCTTTAAGCACAGGTGTACCTTTTCAAACCCGAGTGTCAAAGCGGCGCAAGTCGTTATTCACAAGTTTTCATAAGCATAAAAGTGACTGACATTATTCTGCTCCATTCTGTAATGTAAACAGGCTTTTTAATCTGTATGAAAGTTTTCGCATCAAGAAACCGCGATTTCCTATTTTCGTTGCGCCAGGCGGGCAAAGTCGAGTGTTATCAGTATACTTTAGGAGTACCGAGTTGGAGTTTGATTTATTTTCCAAATATCCGACCAAGTAGGATGGAACAAGCATTAAAGTATTTTTTTTCTTTACAATTGTTAAGAATACTATTAAAATCGTAAAGTAGATTCGTTGTGTTAATAAAATTACTCTTTAATGATAAAATAGACGATACGAGAAATAAAACCATGTACGCCTAAAAAAACACAGAATAAAAATATTTGAAATCCACTAATTTCAGTAGCATTGTCTTCATGGTCAAAGTAACATTGATTTTAACTGTTTGAAAATGAGAATGACTTATCGTTTTCACGACTAAAACCGTATTAGATTTAAAACTGATATTTAGTATTTAGACTGATATTAAATATCTCATAGTTATTTCATTCTTTGCAGCTTTTATAATCTGAACAACTATTTTAATTTAGAGCTATAGAAAATAACCATATCTTAACAACTGACATATTATTGCTATATGGCAATTATGATAAATTTTACGATATATTAAGTGTTATATTTCTATAATTATATTTGATCGCAATAAATGTCAGTGTAGACTACTGACACTCAACCAATTCCGTAGTTAACTGTTATTCCCATTGGAACTAGTATTATAACTCAAGTTATATTCCAGCTCTGTTTTCACTTAGGCGATACTTTAAAGTTGAATATTGTCTTAGAAGTCTAACGTATCCAAGTTTTACTAGCATCGCGAAGCGACTTTGCGATCCCCGGCCCCCGAAGGCATAAAACACTTGAATGAGCCCCAGCGTAGGGGGGAATACAATAGCACCGCGATCATTTATACAAGTATACATAGATACTGTTGTATATCTATTATATGTTATTTGTGGTGTTATTTGTGTGTTGTATATGTTATTTGTGGTGAAAGGCGTATAAAAACTTATATACGCTTTTTCTAGAAATCATCAAATGAAGCACACGAGCAAAAAACACCTGTACTTTACGTTGGTTGTCATCGTCATCTTCTGTGAGGTCGAGGCATCTACCCCGTCAAGGCACCCCAGCAAATTCATGTGAAGGTTGTAGTTGCTACCACCTTTTACCTTCACCACCACTACCCTTACCCTATCTTCTTTATCTCTTTTAATACTTTACTATCCCTCAAATATTATATATACTCCTGTTATGCTATCATTTTCCTATAGGTTTAAATTGTATTTTCTCTTATAAGTAATATTGTAGTTCCCTGGGTAGTCCACTTTTGCTACGCCACAAATCGATTCCTGTAAAGCAATTGCTAATTAATTTTATTAAAATATCTACGACTTTATCTATGGACGTGGTGTTCAATATTAAGAAGTCTGCGTCATTAGGACGCAATGGCCACGTCACAAACCTGGCTGCATCTGATATCTGCCAGTCACCATGGCGTCTTGTCAGTCGGTTCGATTACGTCAATATTAAGAGAATGGCGGCCGGTTAGTGAGTGAGTGAGGCAAGCCGCACGATGCATTGGACGTGTAAATTTTAGTAGGAACGTCGCCAGAATACCAGAATAGTCGCTATCGCTAGTGACTACACTACTAAATTAACAACGTTCCCACACCGTGGCCAACTGAGCTAGCTACCATATAACCGGCGACGTAGCTTTGGCGCCCTAGTGACGCAGAGCGTTTACTAAAACGTATTAAAAATTGTAATTGTAATGAAGTCAACTAATAACAACACTTATTGCCTTTACTAAATATTTGTTGTAACAACTTTAATACTTATGGGATCGATATCGTAATCCGTATTTATTTACTTCTGTAGCACTTGAAATATTAGCAATTATTATTTATTATTTACAGCAAAATGCAAAATTAAAACGAATGTACTACACGTTGGTATTCTGACTACTTTTCTAGTAAAATCCGTTTTTATAAGACAAACGAAAACGGATTTACTTCTACCATTTTTAAAATACGTGTGTGTCTATGATTTTTTCACGATTTAGATTTCACGATTAGTTTGAATTCATTGACAAATCTTTTGAGGTATGCGACATTAATATCGACAGACTAAAATAAACATAATTTCAAATGGATTTGACCTATAAAATACACACGCCTAAAATAATCAAGAAAAAACTTTTAATCTTCGTTCAAATACAGTTTTATTTACATCTATCAGAAAAAAGCTTGACACAAAAGTCCTAAAAATAATCCAATTACTGCCCACCCCTTTGTGGGCAACGACTGAATAAGTAAAAATGTAAGGCAAAGACCTCTGAAAAGATAAGTAGTAGGTACTTCGATGAATTCAGAATAAACTTTCTCGAATACCGGGCACTCGAGTCTGACCCGAAGTACTAGAGCGCAGTTCACGAGAACTCAGCTAAGATTATTCTTAGCTTAACGCAAACAATACTTGCATTATTACAACGTAACGTAAGTACCTACCTACTATAACTAATTCTAGTCGGCTAAAGGAACGACGTGGGTACAGTACTCTTATGCTGTGGTTAAGAAATATGTTAAACTGGTTTTAATATTTATAGAGCCACGTAGTTGCTGTTGGATTCAGCGACGAGTTCGATAAGGAAATTATCACGGCCTCTAAGAACGCCAACGTTGAGGTATTATGTGTTAGAGTTTCTTGTAATTTTTATTCAAACAAGAGACATTGAATTAATTTCTGTTTTAGTAAAAAGCTTTATCTCGTTTATCTCCTTGTCCATAAAAGGTAAATCTGTACTGTTCCAATAAATCTGAAGAGTTTATTTGGACGCGATACGCGATACGGACGTCCCAAGTACGCATGATTCTTGCTTCGGCCTTCATTTGATCACACCTTCTTGAAAATTTGAGTTTAAACAATATTTCAAATATTAATCTATATGCTTTATCAATAACACAATTATATAACAAGTCTAACAGTTACAAGTTTTAGGCTAGAAATTATGCCAACTACAAAATTTAACGACCCGTCTGAGATACTTTGACCATAAAGTGTTCAGATTCACACGAATTAGTTTTAATGCCTGAAGAAACAAACTTGGACAAAGATTACGACTACCAACTGCGGAGGATCCTTAAGTTGAACAAACACGCACTTTGCTTGGACAAATGGGTAGTCCTAATTACCTTAATTCTGCTAAAATAGGACGGCGTGTTTGCAACGAAATTTATTTGGAGCTTCGGGTTTAAGCGAATATTTTTTTGTTGGATTTAAATAACGTATTACAACAGAACATGACACTCACGTCCGTAACCCAGAGGGATAGGCAGAGATTACGGATTCCCATTTGGCACGATACTGACACATGTATCTCGCTTCCTCTACACCTACGCATATATTTTTATCGCATATGGTTTATGGGTACTCCTTGTATCGCCTTTTTAACACAACAGATAATAACGTATTACAATAGCTATATAAACAATTTTAGTAGTATGTATTTAGTTTTTCCGAAATGTTGTTATAAAAAACGTGACAAGAATTAAAACTAGCTAAGTAATCAAACTACGAATTATTTGCCATGTAAATTTTATCACTTCAATTGGTTAAATCAATTAATCATTCCAAGATCGAATCTATCAACAATAACAACTTCCACCTATTTCAGTATCTGTGAAATATTTATATCAGTGACAAAAAATTAGGATTTGAAAGCAACTGAATTATTTTTCACTAGTTACGGAATCTTTATTACATCAGGTAAAACTTAAATAGTTACGTAGTAAAAAAATACTTTTAAGTTCTATTATTATTAGAGTCTTGACAAGTGTTATAAATGTCTTAAGGGAACAATGTATCGACTTTTACTTTTAGAACCTCCTTAACATCATATTGTCAGCTTATTAGAGATTCAACATTAGGATGAGAAATATTAAAAGCTTCGATCTTGTACTTCTCATAGCAAAAAATCAACAGTGAGAATTTCGCCTGAACAAAAGTGTGCTACTTTTGTACATCTCAATTATTTTGAACGAGTCAACGGCGGATGCAGAACTTTGCCAAATATTACATCCTGGAACTGACGTAAATTGTAATTAAAATACAATTTGTATAATATTCCTCGTTAACTACGCCAACAATTAACAGCAACACGCTTCTAACCTTTGAAGCTTCTTGATACGAAATTACACTAAACATTTTTAATGATTGCGTACAAATAGTATTATGATTTTTTTTTCCAATTGGTTATTTGAAATAAGAAATAAAAATCATAATAATATTTTAATATATGAAACATAAATATGTGTCTCGAAAAATATATTTATACAATGTAAATTATTATTTCTTTTTTCAAATGATTCAAATTTTCATCAAGTAAAATGGCATCAAAAAGAAGGAAAATTACAAAAACAAAAGGCAAATAAAAAGTAAACAAAAGGACAAATGTTTTTGGTTAAGGAGAAGAGACTCAGCTAGTTTTGAAGTCTATCTTTATGTTATTTATTTTTTCTTCTTGGTTTTTACTTATAAGATATGCTATTAAACGGATTTACTAAATAACCTAAGATTCAGTCAAAGATAATTGACTACAACTCTCTTCTAATAAAAAACTTTAAAAATATGAAGTCCTTACCAGCAACTGTGTGTCCACTCCATTAATTAATTATTTAATAAATAACTGCAAGGATATTAGCAAGAATCAACTTACAATGACTTCAGAATATCGAATCATTTATTTTTAAAATTTCCATGGAATAACGTAAGGAAATTCAATATTCCTAATTTTTGATTATATGGGATATTATTTTATAAAGTCTTTATTTTCACTGCTAACGGTTTAGGACAGAATAACGAAAAACACGCGAAAGTTGATATGCAAAAGCCCTAACGACCAATTCGATATCGCGCTAGCCAGTTGACGGTAAAAATCAATAAAGCAACAAACCAAACGGCCCTGTTTACCTTCCGACACTCACAAATTATCTATATAATTTTTGGCGTCATCGTTTAACGGCATTTCAAATTTTTTTCAAGTCTATGCAAGACGACAAAGAAACAATGGACTGACTTTCTTGGTTAATAATAAAAATTGACGATAATTGCTTTTTTTTTCTCCAAGTACGGTAAACTCTCATACTAACTATCAACATTTTACAAGTGTCATGATTTCTTCAAATTTACTTATGCATAAAATATAATTTATTAAAATACAATTAAAATTTAAGAAAGAAGAAGAAGCAATTAAATTCAAATAATGGAATCTCATTTTATAGATGAAAAGCACGATTTCCTTCAGCCTCTATAACACAATTCGAGTTTAGCCGACGGTAAAGAAAATATAACAATAAAATAACAGTCTCCGAAACGAATTCAAGGGAGAAAAAAAAGGTCCGCCTTCATTTCGGAAATTATAACACGCGAGCGAGGGACGGGATGAAATGAAAACAACAATTCAACTAGATTGGTGCTCGGGTGCGCAGAAAAGAAATTAAAATAATATGTGATAAATATGGGAATAATCGTGTATGATATAACAATGTATATTTTTGGGCTAAACACCACCGTTGGGCTCTGAAGCAGTGACTGATGTTGTATAAATGGGCCGACTTGATCGAGACCAACGATCTTACCTACTTCAGGTCCGTTTGGTAGGCTAGGCGCTGAAATTTTTTCTTTGATACGATGATGACAATTATTTCTTTTATAAAAGAAGGTGGCAGATGAGCATATCTCTATATATTACGTGACTATCGCCTACTGTGAGGCTATTCACATATTCCAATAATCGGCTCAAACCAAAAATCTCCTTGCCGATTGTATCTAGTAATAGAGTAATTTAATTTATCTTCTTTCTCTCTTTAATTTAATAACTCTTCAGAAAAAAACATCTACGTTTAGAAATTGACTACAAACATATCAACATGAATACAATATACCTATATAATGTAAGCGATAAAACTAAGTTATTATGAATTTAGTAGTACAGTTTCTTCTATTTGAAAAGTTCCAAAGTGTTCATTTATTGGAACTTCGCCGGACTAGACCAATTTTAACTGCTTGTATTTTTTTCACTTAGCTTCGTTCCGTTTGTAGAGACAACTTTTGTATTAAAGTTCGGTCCACAGGTTATCGTAGCGTCGCAATGCGGTCGCTTTAAGTCCCACTTTTGTGAGGATTAAGTTTTTTTTTTCCGCTCCCGGCATCGCGACTTTTTGTATTAAAAGCCTTTAGATAAGGTTCCGGTTGTTCTCTCTTAAATGCTTTATGCCCATTCTCTGACCGTATTTTACTATCAGGTGAAATCTCAACAAATAAAATGTTAAAACGTAATTTATTTAAATAGATAGTCTTGTTATGGGTCACTTGAAGATGACAATTCATTAAAAAATTTGAACATTTAATAAGGACCAATGGCAATACATTTTTTATAACTTTAGCCCAATGTTCTGACTAGTATACTTGATTCTTTTTTTTTTATTGAATTTCTAGTTATTGAAGATATTGTCATATTACTAAAAATTTACTCGCGTTATTATCATATATATATATATATATATATATATTATTTTTGAAAACATACTTTC
>DWLR01002535.1:0-15241 GCA_018246295.1 Papilio alexanor hazarajatica | reverse complement strand
CATCTGCAGTTCCTCTGGTGTTGTGGATGTCCATGGGCGTCGGTTCACTTAATGTTAGGCGACCCGCTGCTCGTTTGTCTCCCTTATTCTATAAAAAAAAACATTTTTTTTTGATAAACACTAACTAATCACTACATCTACTATACCTTTGGAGTACGGGCTTGTGTACTTATTTACTTTTTAATATTCTCATTTAGGACACAGATATAGGCATTTTAAGAAAATATTAATATTAAATTAATTTGATTCTGAGGCGTAAATTAAAAAACCACAGAATAATCTTTTAACCAACCGTATTTTATATTATCATCATAGGCACTAATCATGTTTCGAATGATTGTACTAAAGCAATTAAGGTAATTAGTGTTAAAACTATCAAAGTTCTGCAACAAAAAGCTTGGCTACATTGACATACATTGCAGTAAAACGCAGTAGGAATAATTTAAAATAATTGTTACAGATACAAATATACCAATATACCTTGAAATGTCCTGAGTACAAAAGTTAACATAACGTTCATGTTGTTATGTTTAATTGGTTACTGTCAGCTGACATCCAAAAGACACTCGAAACGTGACAAGTGTAAATAAATTATTTATTCAATTCTTTAGGTGGTTTTCTAATAAATAACTTCTATGTAAAATTCTGGATATTTATTGAGATATAAGAACATTGAATGGATCATCAATTTATTTTGAAGACATTTAAGAGTAAATTTTTGAAAGAAACTCTGCTCGCTTGGTAGTATGATAAAATTTACTTAAAACTCGAGAAGCTCCAGCATGTCCTCCAGGACATGTTGGAGCTTCTCGAGTTTTAAGTAAATGTCTGGAGACAATAGTCCGGAGACTACACTGGTGCATTATGTATGCAATATTTTCATTAGGGTACTAAACTATTTAAACTAAAAATTTGGACTAAATTATGTTATCTTATTTTTCGTTCGTTGACATGTGCCCATCAACATTACGTTGTAATAGTCCTGCGCATTTCTTCGTAGGCATAGATTTATATTCCTTCAGATAGTGTTTCATACAAGTTCGGTGGCCAAAAGTAAAAACTCTATTTTCATAGTGACAATATGTATATGTATATTAGAGGATTAAGCGTATTACTTATTTAATTTTCACAATATCAACAATAAAATGACTTATTTGTTACACCATTTTACAGCGTCAATCGTATTTTAAGTTACAAACAAGGTGATTTTGAATTCGTACTGCGAGTAACGTTTTTGAATTAATGCCGCTTGACTGCATAATTACGAGGGATTTTACGAAGTCACCAATTGGTGACTTTAAATGGCTTCGCTTTTGGGCCCAGAATTAGCTGTCTGGAGGTATGTTGCTATTTTCTAAATTAATGATTTTCCACATGTCGAACAAACGTTCGCAAGCCAGTGTATTGACTATATAGAATAAAAAAAAATAACACCAAGTATGACAGATGAGAAAAAGTAAATCATTTGATAGTAAAAATCGGTGGAGATACCATTCTGCAAACTAGCTATATATCAAGTTTAGCTGACGCATACATCCTTAAAAATTAATAATTCCTTTAAAAGCCTTATTAAAGATAAATGAATACTAAACAAACGTACAACTAGTGTTATTATAGTGTTAATCGGTACTACGGTATGCAATTGATTAAGGATACATCCATCCCAAATATTGAACTCAAAGGGAAATAGGGGCGATTGAAATAAGACTTTAACGCATTTAACATAAGAACGGAAGTCATTTGATGGAATCAGATAATAAAACGCAATCTGAGCGAGAAGCTGTAGGAATTAATTTGAAATTATCATAGCGTGCCTGCAAACGTATTCAGTTCCTAATTAATTATGTTAAAACCAGCTCTAGTGAGAAGCTTTACGGAAAATGTGAAGAGTTTGTGTCGACGTGGACAACTGCGTAGGAATTTCTTTTGAATAACTCGTAACTATAATGTAAAAAAAATAATCAACAATATTTAAACGTCGACTCTGAATTATAATAAATGTAAATTTTTTATTTGTATTTTAATTTGAATCTGTTTAAACTAGATTGATGATTATACGTCATCGCCACTGTTACGTAAAAGGATTGATCGAGTTCACAGAAGCCAAATAAAATTCTATTCAACTTTATCGCATCCTTAGGTCGAAAACTTAGCTTTTAAAATTTGATTCGTGGTTGAACCCTTAGTATATTTTGGGTCTAATAAAATAATTGAGTGAGTAAATCAGTCATGATTTGCACGTACAAAACTTGATAATTTATTATTGTAGGCTTAGAATGCAATTCCGGAGTTTTTAATTTGCAGGTTCCATTATTATCATTGTCTTGCTTTTTGAGGAAAATTTTTAATATACAACAATAAATCAGTTAGCAATTTTTTTGTCTTTCTTCTCTCTTAAATTATCAACTTGAGAGTATTCAAATGATATTTACTAAGACACAATAAACGATGCAAAATAACTCTACTTGATATCCGAGAGAGTTATCATCGTATCTAGGTTTTTATTTACATTCCAAAACTCATTATATAGGAACATCAGATCTACATCAGATAGAAAATAAAATTTATTTGGTTTAAAACTAACGGCACTACAACAATTTTCACCTGAAAAGATTTCGTCTGACAAATATTTAGTCTCACGCCGGCTCCGTAAATAATTCTCGCGTGCAGTTTATTTCAATCAGCTGGCAAAATCGAGTGGCGTTAAAAGAGGGTGCGGGGATTTATGTATTTTATTATCCCGTCGTCGGCCACCGTGCGCCGCCAAAAACTGTCCGACTGTCCGTCTGATTGCGTTTATTCATGTTGATTTATGACAACTCACGCCTTTGCTGTAAAGAGGTTATATTGTTTGCTTTAGAACGACCGATGGCGCCATCTGTCTACACATATTTATTAGATATTCAAATAATTTATGACAATCTCAAGGCGGTGATATTAATTAATATTATTATGTGAATTAATAAATACATTGTAAGTCAAGACAGGCGGAGATACAATAACTGTTAGCGACTTCATTTTAGAGCATTATTTTTATCCCCTCTTTCCAACAATTTTTTTTGGTTATTTCCAAAGAAACCTGATTGATGATCTGAAGCTATTTTTGCAAGGAGGTGGTGGATGATAATAATAAAATTATCTTCACCGTTTGCCTTTCAAGCTCACGGTGTTTCGCAGCAGGTGCCTTAATTCATGGCTATTGTTACATAATTTTGGTAATCAGTTACAATATGTAGGTACTCTATTATATTGGAACCAAAATACATTTCGTTCCGTAAGTCCTCACAAGCACGTGCGAGTGTAATTATTCGGCGTTCAATTAATAAGTCATCATCATCATCATCATCAGCCTGTTTGAGTCCACTGCTGGACATAGGCCTTCCCCAATGTCTTCCACGGTATGTAATCCTCCGTTTTCCGCATCCGGCGACTTCCTGCCGTTCGCACAAGGTCATCGATCCATCTGGAAGTAGAGTGGCCCATGCTTCTGATCCCCATTCGTGGCCTCCATTCCAAGGTTTCCTCTCCCATCTTCCATCGCTAGCTCAAAAGATCTAACCGGTGCATTGCCACTTCAGCCTACTGACTTTGAGAACTATATCGTTCACTTTAGCTCTCCGTCGAATTTTTTCGTTCCGGATTTTATCCCTTAGAGAAACACCGAGCATAGCTCTCTCCAATTAATAGGTAAATTTAACAATTTAATTGACAAATGTTAAGTAGAGAAATTTCTTTACAGAGTATAGTCGTACCACTCGCCACATTTACACGCTGCATATGCGGTAAAGATACAGCCTCCGCTTTCGAATACAAAAGGATTACAATTGTGATATCGGCCTGAGTTTAGAGCAACTCAAATAAAACATCTTTCAAATGCATCGCTAACAATAGAACGCATGAAGTGTTATTTTAATGTCAAAACCTCAAAGTTACTGTGCATTAAACTAACACTTTCTTCGTCAGAAACATCGCACTACTCTAGAATGGCGATAACTCAAGTCAATACTTGCACTACAAGACAGCGTTATATTTGTATTTAATTTTATTAATAAAACGATGACTAGCATCACAGAGCTAAGTACCTCAGTTTCAAAGGCCTTTTGTTCTGTAGGTGAGGTTGGTTCTGTAGATAGTTTAGCATTTACAAAACACAATACACAAAAAGAAGAAAGTTCTCAATCCGCTTGTAATTTTTTCTGTTTGTTACCTCAGAACTTCGGCATTTATGAACCTAATATAATAAAAATGGAAAGGGCACATTCCCAAGTCAAAGGGGGCAATAGCGTTTAAAATTAAGTGCGACCCCCATGTAATTTTATATGTCATTAATGCTTGGGTTCCGAGGATATATCGAAAATTGACATATTGGTAGATTGTAGACAAACCCTGTTTGGATTTAAGGGATTTGTAATGAGACATACCGTGGCTACTGGTGACTTAACGACTTATAAATAAAATTGTATTAATTTCAAGTCGGTTTTGTTTTTGTTAAAAAAATAGTGAAATGATGATCTAAATTCGCTTCCATATGTATAGTATACGTCTATTTAGTTACATTTGGTTTCCACGCACCAGTCATTTGATTTAGGACTGATATATAAATCTAACGAAGATTAATTCTTTACATTCAACGTGTATGGTACAATCATTTGACAAATTCTGCTGTTACTGTTTCTGTATTTAGAAATATGTTTTTAACAAGCACTTTACTCAGATCACTATCGTCGGTTGTTGCTCCACGAATTTCAATTAAGAAGAAATAACTTCGAGTAAGACTGGTGTTATTATCCAATCTAACTTAACATTACAGTTTCGAAGACATGTCAACACTTTCAATTTTCCGATATAAAATAATTTGATATCGAGCAGCAGGTTAGAGGAATTTTTAAAATTGTTTTGCGAGTAGAATTTTTATTATCCTTAATAATAATTAACGAAATTGTTCTTCATATTTGATTACTTACAAAATAAAATTAATTGTTTTGAACATGCTTATAGTCAAATTGTGCAGTTTTTAGGACAGCGTGGAGTAAAGATTCGTTAGCCGTAATAATTCCCAATTTCGGGTTTTTAGGAGATTGTACTACAAAATTATGAAGAAATGCATTCTTTAGAAAAAAAATTGTTGGAAACGGGACATTCGCAAGTGAGTCCCATTTAATTTTGAATGTCATTGAGCCTTGGATTACGAAGATACACCGAAAATTGACATATATTAGGCTATTGGTAGACTTAAGACAAATTATAATTTACTGATAAATGCAACTAGGTGTTGCCTGCATTAATTTCAATAACAGATAACATATATCAAAAAGTTACCGCTACCGATATTGTAGCAAACAAGTGAAGCTTTTTTTCTATTTCTTATCCCTAAAGAAGGGAAGTATTATATAAATTTGAGGTCAGTTTTATTTTTATCAAAAAATGTTAAAAGATTTTACTGGTCTTTACTCGACGAAAATGACATTGGAGTAATAAATGCCTAGACAATCCCCTCTTTATGCATAAAGTAATGACAAGACGTAACATTAACGTTCGTCATGATTTTCGTTTGTCGCTGTACTGAGCCCTTGGCATGGTCGTGATGCAGAATTTACAAACATCTATTTATACTAAGCCTAGAATCGATGCACCTTGTTTTCAACTCGATCCCAGACACTAGGTTTTGGACGACTACCAAGATTCGTAGTAATACTCCGCCGGTAAATTTACATTACTTAATTTTTTTCGCCGCATTCGAGACAAGTATTTTTATTTTAATTTGCAATAAATTTGAACGCTCGCCGGTTGATGACAACGCAACTGGTTACTGGTATTGCACTTGTCTTTTGTCGCGCCGTACTGGTAACAATCAATTTGAATAAAGCAAACAAGTTGATTATTTTATTGAAAAATATTAGTCTACGGTGTCTCTATAACCATTCCAACAACAAATTAATACGCTTTTTTGCGGATAGTTTAAACCATGCTTTTTGGGATAAAGAAAAATTGATAAGATAACCGTTCTGTCTGGTGTACACCAGACAGTAGATAAAACATGATTCAATTCTGTCCGTGAGAATTCCAGGATTTAGAAAGAAAATAGTTTATGCAAAAAAGGGAGAGAGAGACAAAAAAAGAAACTAGAGGTGAAGAACCGATTCCAATGCCTCATCTCTGGGTTGTTGCCACATTTGTTAATTAAAGCAACTGTTAATTCGAAAGCAACAACTGCACGGCTATGAATAAGATCAATCGCAAGTTATACTTCTTCATACATGATAAAATTAAAAAGAATGGCTAGTAAATCACGGCAGCCGCATGATATACGTTCGATTAAAAAATCGAAAATTACGCGGGAAAAGAATAATTTATCAACAGAAAGTCCTCTAGACGTTTCACCTAATGCTAGACTGCAGAGGCGTTGTCTGAAATTCGACGTGACAACGTGAGGTCGTACGATGAAATTTTTACAGTTTGTAACACTTTATTTTATTTGTCAGTCCTCAACGCCCAGTCGCCCGACTTTTAAATGACGATAAATAAGTTGCACAGACTATCCTACGTCCTACGGTTGCATTAACTATTTTAAATTTAGTCTCTAAGTAAAAATAAAAGATTAACATTAATTAAAAAAAAATATGTGCTATTTACCATTTTGATTTTTCACAAACCAAATGGACTTTACAAAATAATAAAATCCATCATCGGTAATAATAAAATCGCTAATAATATCTAAAGATATTTAAACCAGTCTTATAAAATCCATAATCAGGCCTATTTCAGTGAAAAATAAAAGATGACCAACTTCTCGATTAATCGACCTCTTACGTCGTGAGTCATGAGTATGTTTTTGCTGTTAAATCTGATGTTCGATATGTCAATTTGATGAGCACATGCAATTGTTTTTCTAACGTGGATATTCTGTTTGTCTCTTCACAGACTAATGTATAAAATCTGAACATAAAGGTACTGTCTGGCGTAGTCTTCTAGACACAGACACAATAATTACATCATAAAGAGATTCGCCAGAGACCACCGCGGCAAGGGAAGCGTGGGTCGCGACTTGCGACTGATGATAAATTTTACGCTTTACGAGCAGCACAGCATTCGACATTAACTGTTCCCAGTGAATAATGTTTTGGTCTTGTACTTGATCCTGTTGGTCAAAAAACAGGTAGCAATTTTCCAGTAGATTCAACTGATATCAGGGTTGATGGAGGATGTCCTAGATGAACTTGTACTGAACAGATTGGTGACATGCAAAAGAAAGGTGGTATTAAGAGTAGGTATAGTAAGTGACGAGCATTGGTGTATGAATGTGGGCGGCCAGAGGTCTACCAAATGGCAATCCGTAAGCTCTTTTTGGCTGGCTTGAGTGCTTATTATATTAATTACGTATTTATTAACAATAATTACATCAATAGTCTCGTATAATTAATAGTCATTAAAAATTAATGCACAGATACTATCTGTAATCTTTTTTTATTGTCCTTGCTAGCTTCTCTGAAAATTTAAAATATCTATTTCTACTATTTATATCAAGTATACGATACTTAGAAGAAAAGTTATTCGATAGCATTTTTCCCAGTCCTAGACGCGCTTCCGTGGGGACAAATTACAAAAGGACAAAAGGAACGATGTTGGCAAATTGGCGCAAAAACCTCTTTTACTTGTCCATTTCCGATGGAGCGTTTTATGAGCGACCAGCAAAGCTCATTGTTTGCGATTTTAATAATAAATCACCTATTGTTTCAAGCAAACTGAGCTCGACGAAAGAAACGCACAACCTCACCACGGCTTGTGTCAGTAAAACACAAACCTTGTTCCACTTATATAAACCGTAATTAATACGCGTTAAAGCTCAAAATCACATAAAGTTAGACACGAAGAGCAAGACAAGCTTCTAGAAACTAAGTCTTAACAAATAGTAAAAGTGAATAAGTTCGAAAGCGACTGCAGTTATAAGTTGCAGCCTTAAATTTCTTGACAGAGAATAATCAACATTCTTTTTTTCTTCCATTCTAGAAACTTTTACCTCCATCAATCGTTCGTCCGACGAGCAATATGTCACTTAAATTAACATTTCAGTTGCACAAGCACAAACCAGTCTATGATCGCTCACTGACATAGCCAACATAGGGGATATGTGCCATAATCGCCACACTGGCCAGGCGGATTCGCGATCGCAGTATGTTCCACCAAATAAGAAAGGACGCTGCTGCCCGTTCTCGAGTGGTCTTTACATCCAGACTCAAAACAAACAGATATGTTCATGCACACAAATGTTTGTCCTGGGTGGAAATCGAACCCACAAACTGCGGCTTAAAAGAGAAGCATCTTACCAACCGCGTCAACCGGTCCGTTCAAACACAAATACAGACACATAAATTTTAAATGATAAATTGATTACAACGGTACTTAACTTCAAGTATGTATTTATTGAAAATCAAAACTATAAGACAGTTCTAGGGAATACTATATTAACATATGGACGTGTCGTAAAGGATCCGTTACGTATGCAATAAATCGCGCGACCTCAACTGATCATTCAATTTGCTGTTAACATATTAAATGTTTATTATATTTAAAATATACCTTCTCCCGATTGCTTAACGACTTTTACTATGGGAACTCTAGCATCGCGAACTACTTCTATGGGTTCTATCGAAACGTACAAATAAATCGATATTAATTTCTCTGCGTATATGTTTTTACGATTAACAGTTATTAAATTACTATGATTGATATTTCATTACTAGTGCCATCGAGAGGATGATTAAGTGATACACTATTTGCAAATAATGTAGAGCCTTCTTACTGCCATGTCATGTTTATGTCAAATATTAAGTTCAAATTGCTAAATCAGAAATAAACCAAAGTAAACAACAGATTCTAGTTTAAAAATGGAAGTGGGAACTCGAAAATTGTTTGTAAAGTTTTATAAAGTTTCAAGTTTCGACTCTATACATGTCATAAGGCTAATTTTGCTATTATAAGTCAGTACAGTTGCATTTAAAGTCAAGTGTGGCCCAAAGCTTATTCATTTTGAAAGAAAATATTTAAATTACACAGAGTCCGTATTGTCATTTACATTCGGACAACACGGACGGCGTTATTAATTAATATTTGTAAACAAGGCATTGTAATTCAATCGGTTGACATCTCCATCGAATCGTAATATTGATTCTTCCGCGATGTTTACAGACGTTGTCGTCAAAGAAACTCGATTATCGTATCGATTTATCGTCGATCATAAATTTGTCGATTCAAACCGCTTCAAGGAATTCGATTAGTGCGTCGATTGATCCTCGATACTGTAGGATTGATTGAATTGATTTTCTATTACGTTCTGTTTGAAAGAATATATTATGAAAGGTATGCTTCGGTGGTTTAGGCATATTGAAAGAACAAATGAAGAGAGAGTGGCAGGAAAAGTTCATGTTGAAAAAGTGAGTGGCAATGTTGGTAGGGGACATCCCAAAAAACTTATTTCGATCATATCAGTGGCACTCTAATAATCTTTGAATTTTTTTAACGTAAACTAAACTTCTTTCAAATTTATATAATTTTATTAATAAATAATTCATAGCTACGATACAAATCCATTAAATCCAAATAAATTTAAGACAATCCGCCTTAAATCTACCAATATGTCAATTGTCGGTATATTTTCGGAAACCAAGGTTCAATAAATTAAATTTAAATGACCACTTGCCAATGCCCAAAAAAATGGATGGTATGGATGTAGAAGAAGCGAAAAAGGTGTTCCAGGATCGCGCCAAAAGCATATTCGTAATCTCTGCCTCCCCTCTGGGTTACTGGGCGTGAGTGTTATGTATGTATGTATGAAAGAATAAAGTGTAAAAATTAATGATAAATATTTTTTTAGGTTAGCAATAATTACTGTGTTTTTTGGTTGGTTGTGTTTGTTCTCAGGGTTCTCAGTAATATGAGGTACACAGAACCGCAGGAATGAAGCTAGTCTAAAGCAATATTAAAATAGCAGTGCAAAGACATCCAAACAAGTTTACATTCGTGCGCTGTATCAATAAGCCCAGTGCATTTCACCGGCTCTCCCCCTTCTCTCTAGCGATAACGAATTAATGCAACCAAATTATGCAAATGTATTCGATATTACAAAAACTGTCTAATTAATAGGAGAAGACTCAAATAATATTCACGAAGACAAGCATGGGATAAAGGAAATATACTTTGAAATATTTCTGTTATTTAGTATTGTATAGTTGTAGTATTATTTAATAAAATACAGGCTGTTCGTGGACATTCTTAAAAAAAAAACGATTTATGGAGTACTCGTAATTGATTGGCATGTATGCGTAGATGTTTGTATGTATACGAAGCAAGAGAGGTGTGACAGGATCGCGCCAAATAAAAATACGTAATCATTGCCTATGCCTGTGGTTCATGGGCGTGAGTTATTTAAAAATTTTAATTTATCTTTTTAATGAAACATCACAGAGACCATATGTTTTATAAAAACTTATTAACTTTACTGCCTATCCTGCAATCCAAAAAATGTCTTTAACAGTGTCTTTATCAAACTAAACGTGGTTGTATATTTGCCGTCGATGCGTCATCGGAACGTCTTTATAATTGTCATTCAACAAACAAAAACGTTAAACATCGTTAATTAAGGCGCGGGAGTAACAAAACGATACGGGAAAATTTACGACCGCCCAGAGAATAGCCACCGAGCAACATTTTATAGAGAAACGGCCTCCATTAATTTATAAGTTCTCTTAATGTCCGAGCCCGCTAGACTGGTTGTTGGCGGGGCGAATAGAACTGAGGAAACCAATGGCAAAATGTTATACAACATCATTTTGCCGCCATCTTGGCGATTGGTTGACAGGTGTTGCGTCCGCGACGCGTGCTCGAATCGAATGTTTTAAGGAAACGGTAAAAACTGGCACGCGGGCGGGTTTGTTTTTTTTAAATCGAAAAAGGTGGTATTGTGTTCATTCAGCCAATATAAATGTTATATTTCCATATAATAATACATAGAATAAATAAGCATCCTTTAAATGACAACGAGAAATCATCTTTTTTATAATTTAATCCTGGAAAACACGAATCAAATAAAGATCAGCAAAGCAAAGAATATTCTATCTTGAATATATCATTAAGACCGCCATAAAGACAGTATCAAGCCCCTGTCCAACCATGAACAGATCAAGGTACAATTTAAGGAATGACAACCTAAAGTACACGGTCCTGTGCCGTCATTCTAAAAAGAACCCTTTGGTTCCTTCTGGCGTCCTTACTAAGAAAATCATCATATTGGTATGCCCGAAATCATGGGATCGTTTTAATCATATCAATTACTTGTTTTCGATTATGGTTGTTTGCATATGGCAATACTCGTTTACTTCTTACCCTATCACATTTGAAGCCTAAGCTCGAAAGCAATTGTTTCTTGATATAATTAATCAGAATAAGGTCCCACAAAGGACGCGCATCAAATGCAAGGCACGCTCGCATATGCTAATATTACGATAACCATTTCCAGTTTAGGCTAACACGTAATTGCTACACCTAAAAGTCATTACATCCACTGGTTCCAATAAAATGGAATAGTTTATTCGAGAATTATGCTAATGTTACTAACTAGGGTAATTAATTGAAATGATTGCTTAAATGTCTTTAAAGACAAACGCGTAACAAATATATGCTTGGCAGTTGCATCCTTAGATTATGTTTTACAGAATTCTTACGTTATAAACATACTAAAGTAATTATTTTCATAATTGTTTCATACATAATTTAATTTACACATATCATGTACTTCGTTTGTATTAGCTTAGTAAAATAAATGACAAAAAAAGGAAAGAGTTGTGTCAATTATTTTAAGCTATGCTTGGTAGGATTAAGATACATAAGTGAGGAGTAAAAAGAAGTAACATATAGTAAGAATTGAAAATAAAACAAATGTTACCGATTTTATTAATTTTACCGGTTATATAAATAAATATTATAATCAATTACGAGCGTTTTACAGCACTGTCTACCGTTTTCTTTTTAATTATTATACATATTTTTGTCTCGATCTATGCATAAGTGAGCTTGCAGTTGTGTGCTAGGTGTTTGCTTGATCCCAAGCAGGTGGTAGCTCAAGCCATCTTCTCTATTGAAATTAGGTTATGTTTTTTTTTCTTTAATTTCTATAGCCTCTCGAATCATCCTTGGTTGGAAGCAGTGTTCTTTTTATGATGGTGGTATGGTTTATGAAATTATACAATCCGTAAAGTTCGTTTCAATATCATATCTAATAATCGCGTAAATATAAGAAATCTTTAAGTAAATATATACTTACTTATTGATCACGTGTACTCTAACAAAAGTGTTTATATTGTATTTTTTTTTTATAGTAAACCACATTTTTAAATTGATTTGAAAGATTCTTATGTTTTTTGCATGAAAATCCTATGAAAGTTCTAACCTATCGTTTCCATACCACCATACGTTAGGATAGTCTAAGTAAAGCCTAGATTACAGGACGCATATTGCACCGTCCAATAAATAACCGATACTGCGCACTTTATCGCTAAACGTACAAAATTGCGAGATTTTATCTTTATAGCCCCGCTTAATAGGTTTGAGGTTGGCCTTAACGGGTTCTTAACGAAATTCAGTAGTCTCCCTCTCTCACTAAGTGTACTAAGTTAATGTAAACTTAGTCTAAATGTATTTACTATCAATGCTTATCGATCGTACGTTACGTCATAGAGTAGCAGATTGCTTTATGAAGAGTGATCCGATTCGATTTATAATCGATTTTCTTCTGCTTATTGATTCGTTGGACAATTTATGCACAATGCTTAAAATAGAATAATACAATAGCTTTTTTCTAAAGAAACTTTTCGATCGAACAACGATGCGGTTTCCAATCTTATAAAAGATAAAAAATAGAAACTAATGACATCATAGATTTTTTTTCTGTTTACTTGTACGACGTTGTAACTGGTGTCAAACAGGATTAAATCCAATTATTATTTAATCAATCAGTACGTTCAATAAATGGATTATCTTTGTGCTTTGTACACTAATATGCAAAATGGAATTAAACATTGTACATAAAGCATTTTTCGTTAATGCTCAATGCTTGTGACCATGATACGACTTAAAATATTTGTTTTTCGTTGTTGAACACGCAATCCAAACGTTCCCTGAGCGAGTAAGCTGAATAATCGACTGCTAATAACCTACTATCTGTTAACGTTATATGGAGGTTTATAATCGTATTGGAAAACAATCCAGCATACGCGCTTGCATTTCTATGTTGTGTTTCAAAAAGCTATTACTGCTGAATGTGCTACTAAAGGCGATGTTTACAATTTTAAAACCATTCCAAATAAACTTTAAAGATTTTGCTACGATATGACCTTTCATTTCATACCATTCCACAACCGAACAGTTCTTTTGGAACTTCATGCCTCGCACAGCTGCGTTGTGGAATGATCTGTCCTCAGCGGTATTTCCAAACCAATACGCCTTAGGGAGCTTCAAGAAGAGAGCGTATCTTTTCCTTAAAAACCGGCACCGCATTTGCGGTTCCTCTGATGTTGCGAATGTGCATGGGCGTCGGTGATCGCTCATTATTATTATTGGGCGACCCGTCGCTCCTTGGCCCCCTTCTCATATAAAAAAAGATATGACCTCATATCGGTACCCTCGTCAGTGCCCTAAACCATTAGGCTATTGGCACTTCATATTGTTGATATTACATAATAAATATTACGATATATCTTGTTACTTTAGGATTTTAACGTAAATAATAACAATAATAATATTTTATTAATATTTAAGCGCAAAACAACAAAAACAAAACGCTATGCATTTTTGGACACTGAGTGAATGTCAGTGTCTGTGCTAGTTTGCGCTGTGTTAGTAGTTGCACAGACTGACGCTTCCTCTTACAGATCAATTAACATAAAATAATTAATACATAATTAAAATTAAAAAGATTTAATCTTGAAAGTGTGTGTGTGTATAAGAAAGTATGAGTATGAGAGTATGTGAGTTCGTGTCTGGAGAGTAATGTTTTTGGTTTTTGGCTTGCAAATTAACAATATAATTTTGCGAAAAGTTTTTCAGTTTCTTCGTAAGTTAATTCCTGGAGATAATTTTTGACTACGCTTTTACATTTGAGATAAGGTAGGGGATATATGTTGCAAATTTTGTTTATACTATTGTAAAGGTGGCTGCTGAGACTCCGGTAGCTCCGGCTAGCCAGAGCAATTTTGACAACGACAGGTGGGCACACAAGAGATAGATATTTCTTTATATAGCTGGGTTTGGTGTGGTGGAAACCGAACCCGAAACCGAAGCGAAGAGTAAGCCTAAAACACGCTGAGACAAACCGGTGGAACTGGAACGCTGAGTTAGCTCCGTATTAGATGTGGTTTATCGGGAACAAACCAAATCCATGCCACAGTTTCTGTTGCTTTCACGGCTATATATATAGCCGTGAAAGCCGTATATATATATATAGAAATACATGTTTGAAATAGGCTAAAATAATTCTCAAATAAAATTGTCAGCAACTAGTTCTCGATTAAAATCGATATTTCGTTTACTTATATTTAAAACGGCCATATCATCGATTCGATCAAATCGAATATTTTGACAGCAGTCATATTGTTCGAAATTGTTTATGTGAATTTCCTGCCACATTAACAACTTAAGAACGACCGCGGTATTTTATACATTGCTGTTTAAACTCCAAAGTTATATTCACCAGGTACCTTATCCCTTTCTTCTTAAAATTTTATATTTATTAGACATCTCGCATAGCATACATTTTCGTCAGTTTTGGGTACTCTTAATATGAATGTCACCAATGTAGTTGGTATTAGTTCAAATAGGAAATCAACGTTTGATCACAAGGAAATAAATTGTATTTTTAAAGATTATCATTTCGTAGAAATATAAAGTAGCGATGGCAATAATGTCAACGCGTCTGACGAAATATTAAGAACGCACATTTCGAAACGTGAAAAATGTTAAACAAGGCATTACATTGACATTCCGGTCAAAACTGCTGGCAACTAACAAAATTTAATAAACCGTTATTTGCGTCGGCGATTATCATATATATATATATATATGTGTGTGTGTGTGTGTGTGTGTGTGTGTGTGTGTGTGTGTGTGTGTGTGTGTGCGCGCGTGCGCGTGTGCGTGTGCGTGTGCGTGTGCGTGTGCGTGTGCGTGTGCGTGTGCGTGTGCGTGTGCGTGTGCG
>DWLR01002534.1:0-15242 GCA_018246295.1 Papilio alexanor hazarajatica | reverse complement strand
CCCACCGTATTCACCAGACCTTATGCCTTCTGATTTCCACTTGTTTCGTTCGCTATCTCATTATTTAAAAGAAAAAACTTTATGGATGAGGATCATCTGAAAACCGAACTCACTGACTTCTTCAATCAAAAACATAAATGAGTTAGTCCTTGTGAACATTCCTACGAAACCTTCCAGAGCCCTCAGACAAACCAATTTACACGACTGTGGGTCTGCGTTCATGATCGCTTTTGAATTTTTTATACCTCGGGATACAAATTTAGGCGAGGGTGCGTCTCGACTGCGCTGTAGCTCTTTTGAAATAGTTATCCAATGAAACTTTTAATAGGAGATTGCTTTCATTTTTTTTTTCTTATAAGTAATAATAATTGTACTTGAATTATAAACAGGAATTCTTTTACATTTTTTTAAACTAAAAGAAAGTTAAATAGCAACAGTCTAAATTACCTAAGTTAGCATGTAAGATCACTTCTTTATTTTTGTACAATAACATACCAAGCAAAACTTAATTTAAAAAGTCATTTAACCTGGCCCCTAATTTGAACCCCCATGACACTCCAGAGATGAATATGAATGGATTAAATATAGGCTACACAAGGTTACAATGGAACGAACATACACACATACATATATATCTGCAAAATATGTATATTACCCTCCTAACAGTCGTGCAAAAGTAAATCCCTTCTTAAACCAAAATTGAGACATCAATACAAATCTTTAATTAAATAGTAATAAGACCAGCAAAGGATTATTTCGGAATGATGCATATTTTTTCTTCACTTTCGACATTATTTTACTATCTTGCGCGAGGATCGCGTTTCATTGTAAGGTATCAGGAGGCAAGGTAAACGATGCGCTCTCGGATATATTTTTCTCTTTATTGGAGCACTTTATGCGCTACCGAGCCCGACAACTCATATAAAATAAGAAATGTTCGTAGCAATGCTACTACAAAAACAATTTCCTTTTCTTCGTGTTACGACCTTTGTCTATTGTCCTTTTGTTTCCACAATTCTCCGCATCTCAATTTTTGACTACGTAAGTTAGCTTAGCAGGTTTTCAATTATACCGATTGAATTTTAGGTAATATAAAATTCTATTTGTAAAATATTCATGAGTAGTTAAAAAATCTCCTATTATTACTGTTTTTACAAATTTAAATAATGATTAACAGTTAAAAAGTAAAATAAAGATAATGAGCCATCAGGTATTTAATCAGAATACAGTTTTTCATTGGCCTTTTTAAAGTCCTAAACATAACAGGACTACGCGCGCTTATCGGTTTCTAATGTGTCATAACCTAGAATCCGATTAGATTCAAAAACAAACGTTTATGATTTTTCATACCAATTCATACCAAACCACTGCTAAGAATTTACGTTAGCCCCTAAGTTGAGACTGAAGTAACATCAGTAACATCATCATTTTATTAGATTAGCGTTTACAAAGTAGTAACCACTAGCTATAGAAATCCACAATAATTAGAAGAATTAAGTTGAGAGTTAAAACTTTTGTACGATAAGAGTATATAATTAAAAGGACTGCACGAAAATAAAAGGTTATCAGACTAAACGTAGAAGTGAAATACTTCTACGTTACACCTGTAATCTGTTATCCGTTTGCTTACGTAAGCGACAAACGCGACAACGTGATGCGGCGCAGTGCGATTTGAGACATCGCAAAAATATCAAAAATGTAGTCATCGTATGTTTGTGTTCATTGTTGTCGCCATAATCTGTTACGCAAGTACATATGTCATGGTCGCATCATGTCGCGTAGTACGCGTCGCGTCGCGTTACTTCGCTCTAAAATCTTGGTACTTCTTCGCTTGTGTTGGTCTTATAAAGTAAAAACGAATGACGCCTCTGGCTCCCCCGCTGGTATTAGTAATTGTATTTTACAAAATGTAAGCAAATTAATCATAATCCAGTATAATGGCAATATTTACTAATACTGTAAAATACTATTGTAAATATTAGCCTCAAACAACTAAGTCCAATTAAGGCAAATATATATTATTTAATCGCCGCCTAAGTTAGTGGTACATGTAAACATATATTTTGATTAAGGTTAGGCCAAGACAAATTCTTCCATACTCTAAAAATGTATTTGCATTATAAATCAACAATTATTTTTTGTCACTTAAAAATTATAAAAATATGTCCCTATTTATTTATGAACACATGTATATACTTACACAAACGTAATACATATAATATAGCATTTTACTAACCTAATACGATAAAAGTAATTATTCATTGGTTTTTAAAAGATAAACAGTAATTTGTTTTAAAATCACCATAATTCAAATTCAAAACCAGCTCAACTATGCCGCTAAAGTTAATACCAGCAGAGATTGCTCGAAGACATGATTACTTATAACCATTAAATACAATGGTTTGTACTCGTATCTAATCTGTTCTCATTGTTTCATGATATTAATTAAAATTATCAGTTCCTGTCGAGAGCAATGATCATTTGACGGCAAATAAATGCCTAAACTGTTTACATAGAAAATAGACGTGAGATGTTTATAAAACTATTATGTACAATATTTAATACAAAATAAATGAAAATAATGTTTTTAAAGTATTTTGACAACGAATTTATACAACATTACGTAAGTGCGTAAATTTCTTTAACGGAAGTCACGCATCTACAATACTATTCCGCGGGCATGTTATTTTTAATATGTAGCTTACATTTATTAAGAAGTCATATATTTAGGTGTACATAATGATATTTTTAAACATTGTTTATTCGGTCATTTAAAAATATAAACAACGTTGTTTAAAAACTTACCTGATACCTCCACGTGCGACTTCAATCTTCCCTTTCACACAACAAGCACAAAAAGAAATTAAAATATTTTTAACAATAGTTTCTTATTTGAGTCCGAGAGGAAAATCAACATAAATGATTTATTCAAAAAATTGTTCGACAAATACGTATACGCTACAAGCGGGGTGTGACATCAGTGTCAAGGTCTCGTAGCGCGGTCTACGATGTAGACGTCCGAGCCGTAGCCGGGCTCGCGTACGACAGGCCCGCGTTGCTACGAGCTACGAGGTGATCTGTAGCCAATCGAAGTGAGGCTGCGCAGCTTCAAGTATGCTCTACATGTGACAAAAAATATATTCAAATTCTTAGTGTAACTTACAATAGATTCGCAGTCGTAAATGTTAATTAGTAAAAAGGTAATATACATGTGTTGAAAATCATTTAAAAATGGGAAGATAATTCAACCAGATCTTATCATTTAAGCAAATTTTAAATTGTCATATTTATATCAGATTTTACGTATTAACGAGTGTGATATGATCTTACATTGAAATATAGAAAGGTATATTTAATAAATAGAAATCTTAATTTTTTTTAAATTGTACTTTGAAAATAGAGCCTAGCTCTAAACCAAGGCAATACAAATATATGAAAAGGAGATCCCAATCCCAAGTTAGGCAATTCCATTCGTACTCTAAAAGAGACAGCTTTATTGGTTGATTCCTTTGAAGTAAAAAGGGACGCGGATATAGTGAAGACAGACAAGGTTTCACGTAATTATTGAAGTAAATTGAGTTATATTTTGCTAATTGACTTTGCTATGTTTGTATTATGAGACTTTGTTATTGTCATAAAATGAAACTTCTTTGTTCTTTTTTGTTACTATGGTGTATAATATCAGAGTTTTAAGTTTGAACTTACCCTTGGCCTGTATTTTGATCTATGTTTTTTATATGTAAAGAAGGTGGCTAACAAGCAAACGAGCAAGCGTTCACCTAAGAGTAGAGGTCTCTTACATACATCTCCCATATACATCCAACAAGCATTTGTGAGTTACAGATGTGTTGCCTACCTTTAATAGACAGAGAAGAGGATAGATAGAAAAATGGACTTCTCCTCCTGTCAATTCCCTTCCCGGTCATATCTACCACTCTTAAATTGTCTTTCAAACCATAAGTTATTTCTTTATAAAATCATTTACTACTATAATTATATATAATATATTACATATATTAATGCAACTTCTTTCTCTTTACGAGTCAAATTAAATAAAATATTTTTCAATTTGATTACAATTATCAGTCTTTCTTAATTACAGCATGTAAAAAATAAAAGTGAAAAATCGAAGAATTAATGTAACTATAAAATATTGTTCTGCAGAAGCGAATAAAATTAAAAGTGTATGCCGAAAACAAAACTACAAAATATCATAAAAATCAATAAACCCCGAGGGCTACAGCGGGGTTAGTGTATGCCTGTCAGACCCTTCGCCTGTACGTTGAACCGAATTAGAGGGGCTGTCAATTTTTCGTTATATGTTACATTGGCAGTCATCATAATTTTATCAGTTTTTTTTAAGTTTCAATCGTAAAAAGTGAGATATAAAAAGAGATGAACATGTTTGTAACTCATTAGTACTATGACGTGTGTTTCCTTTTTATTTACACATTATTGTACACCACGATGTACATAATATTGGAATAGAACAAAAATTAAAACAGTAAAGAACAAGGAACAAAAAATACACATAAATAAAAACGTAGTATATCAATTGGTGGTCTTATTATTAATAGCAATCTTTTTCTCTCAAAGAAAGGCATATTTAGCATGTAAATAAAGAAAAAAATAAAAGAGTGTATCGAGGAAATACAGATAAAAAAACTTTTAAAATATTAATACGTAAGATGTTTTTTATATATATATATATAAAAACACAGACAATAATGCTTAATGATTAATGCTTAATTAGCTCTTTAATGTTGGAGATAAATTTTTACACAAAGATGTCTACAACAACCAAATGAGACGCCAAAGGATACGTTTCCAGCCTACATAGAACACAAGAATGATATAGCCAAGAGTATGGCGGCATAGTTAGAATGAAAGATGACGATTAGATCTTTATACTGAATGATAACCAACTACAGCAACATTATATAATTTGTGTTAGAAGCTGTTCGTAAATTGTTTCTATGTGTTTAATCAGCCGTAAAAAATTTACGTAAATTTATTGCAACAATATTTAAATGCTGATTATACATAAATTAGTACGTCTGCGCTTAAGCTTTAGTTTGAAAGTAATAAAAAACATGATACGCTTAGGTGTTTTTCACCCTCAAGCACTGTTTTTCCCTACATCGGTGCGTCGTCAAATATTTCGCTTTCCCGTGGATTCGTAGTCAACAGAGTAATCGATAATAAATAACCCTTCCCTTTTCTAGATGTTACAACATGTTAATATTGTATCTACACAAACCGGCTGAATATAACTGATCTTGGATTTGGTAATTGCGATTTCCTTTTAAAAATAGTAGGTCATGCTTGAAATGGTAGTAGTAAGTTATATGGAACCTCATATATCACGAATAATTCATTAGATAAAAATGTTTTTGTTTGACATCAATCACTTGTATATAGTTGATTAATCTGGTATTTGCTCAATCGAAAATAAAGAAAAAGTAATCAAAAGAAAGGTAAGAACAGCGTGCACTGAGTGTTCAAATATTTGAAGGGCGCTTTCTATAATGTAATGAAACAATAAAGATGTTGATTTTTTTTTAATTTCTAGACAAGGGAGGCAAACGCATAGTACACGTCATATTTATTTAGGAATTTAATACGAGTAGTCAAATCAATACACTTTCACTCTAATTTACTATGAAGTCATCATTTCTGTTATGTCTGGAATAATTTAATATTTACATCTCCAAACATTATCTTTGTTTTTACAATGAAAATCTCTCACAAGTGAATAAATAATCAAATCGATAATTCATTTTTTCAAGATGCACGAATAAAAAGAACGGCGGAGCGGATTTGAAAATGGAAATGGAAGGCTTAATCAAATCGACTTGCTCGGCGTTTCAGCATGTATTTCGACCGCTTTACAATTCTGTTACCACATTCGAAATTCTATCTTATGTAGTTGTAATAAAGATACAGGTTGTTGCAAATGCAAAATTTGTTTGTTAATTCTAGAACAATAGCCCACTCGAGCATTGTGAACACAATGTTAATGGTAATGTGAAGGGCGCGTTGTTTTAACCCCAACTACGAGCATATAATTATGCAAATACGTAATCAAACAGTATTCTAATAGCTGAATATGTATGTGTTGGGAATATTTGTAGAAGAAAAAGATATGGCGGCCCAAAAAGGAATAAAGTGTGAAGTGCGTCAAGAGCGTTGAAGACGTTTAAATATTGGTACATTTTTATTTGCATCCGTTTAATTGATATTACATGTGAAAATATAAGTTACGACTACCTTTTTTAATTCTTCGCGATTATTTTAAAATTTCATCATCGTGTTGCCACGGATTCATTTACAAGACTATTGAAATTAATCATAGGAGAAAAAGAGTAAATAATGAAGTGGTTAACCAGATAAGTTACAATTGCGTTAATAAATCTTATATCGGACAGAGAAATATATAAATAATAGCAAAGAATTTGAAAATTTACCACCGTTATGTTTATTTTAATATTTTAATAAACATTAAGACAAAATACACCTTTCAATAATATAGCCGCGAGTGATTGCAAAATCAATAGAAAATATCCACCCCAACACTCCACGATTTTGAATACATGGAAATAAAGTTGTACTAAATGTGAAGAAAAGTAAAATAACTTCCATTTTAATAATATTAAAAAAAATAATTATGCTACATCCTTCTCGCAAGCATTTTGATCGATAGTAGGTATCGTTTACTAATTATGAAAGTTTTTTCTTTTCCAATAATCTTTTAACGATTTTAGCAAAAATAAAACAGACTTTAAATTTCATAAATATTTCCCGTTTTTTAGAAGAAACAGGAAAAACATTTTACAAATATTAACTTACAATAAATTATCACAGTGATGTGGACAATAACAATTTTTTGACACGTGTTATCTTTTATCAACATTAATATACGCGGAATCAAATTAAAAAAAAATCTAGGAAAATAAGAAATAAACGCGTTCGAAGCTGCGGGAAAAACCTACTTTTCATAAGTAATTTATAGCCACGTTGTACTCTCATTACAAGTCTATTAAATTCAAACGTATGTCTTCCAAGATGACTATTTTTGGTACATCTTGAAAACCAAAGGTCCGATGACATTCAAAATTAAATGGCTCCCACTTCCGAATATTTCCCTTTCCAACACAAGATTTTTTTTTGTAATCAAGTGACGAAGTTATGCGGTAATTAAAAAAAACGTACAACCGAATTGTGAACCTCCTTTTTTGGCAATCGGGTAAAACTCTCGAAGAAAGAAAGAACTCTCAAGAAGTCGGCATGCTAATTATGACATGTCACTTTATACAATTCGAACTCTGTAATAAGATAAACTGATAAATTGCTTGTGATGAAGAGAGCCTTTCTCGGCGTTTCGCTAAAACAAACCTCTTTCATTTCATTGAAAGAAACACTGAGCAGAAATCTCATACAAATATAGAAGAAACCGGACGTTGCTTTCATAGTACCGGTGAGGAACTAAGGACACGATGGATGCTGCGGGACGCGAAATGGGGAGGACCACATATAGGTGAAGGTTCTTTTTTTCAACAGTGGATTAAAATATTTGATGATATCCGCGTCCCGTTTCCTATTATGTATTTCTTAATTACAGGTATCACAGAAAACTATGTAAAAAGTTTCGATTTTCACGAACTTCAAAAAATAGATTCTTAGACCATTCCATTGACTATAGTTCATTGAGCAAACACTTCACAAGGGGTTGTATGTAATTAAAATTCAGTTGAGCGGCGGTTGCGCTCGCGGCATATAAATCAGAGACACGCGACACAGGCGCCCCTGTTCTGGCGTTCTCAATCAATTTCACTTTGCTAAAGAATTTCCGTCGCTTGTGGCGTCGGAATAGAACGATTTTGTTTTTAAAAAAAAGTTTATGTTATAGTTAGATAGTAAAAGTGAACTACGTATTTTTTCAATAGTAGCTTACATTTTTTTAATCGAATTAAATTAACAGTGTAACAGTAGCACAGATTGTGTCTTTGTGACAGTTTTTTGATTATTCTGTCAATTGCTTTATCTATATTTACAGATCTTTTAAGTGCAACATATTTATTTAAGGACAAATATAATGTATGTCACTCAGTTCTTTGTTAAGTGCTGTAGAAATAGAAGTCAGTGATGCGATAGCGAAATCATTTTTACTTTTCTTTGCCGTGTTCAATATTGTTTGCTGTACCAAAATATTTTTCGTACAAATCATGAAACTGTCCGTACGTTTCTTCTACATTTACATTCGGATCCATATCCGTATTGGAGTATTTATGACCGCAATAGCACACGTGATCCTTTCCGCAAAACGCAGGCTTTCCTTCCTTCATACAGGTTCGAATGCATTGTCTTGCTACCTCCAAATTCGGACAGAAGTGGGCGATGTGATGACGCAGAGATGGTCGTAAAGAAAACATCAGTGGGTCCTTGACGTTCGGATCGTTTAGATAACCAATTTTCGATTCAACTGAAAATTATAATATTACATGATTACAGTACAGTGCGAAAAGAGGATACGGATACTATTGATAAAAATGTTGCAATATTCTGCCCGACTGATAATAGAGTAATGCATTTCAAGGATATGTACGTATTATGAAGGTATGTGTGTATGTCTGTACCATTGTAATCTCCTAGATATTAAATGGCTTGGACGATTTTCACAAGCGAGTTGTCATTTGATTTGTATTCTTCCCAGGACCATTGTAGGAGTACAGACCGTAAAGCTTTTTTTTTAAATAATTACTATTAGTTAATAAATTGCATTGAAATCGCACAAACACAAAACAACTTGCAAAACAATTTATCAAAATCACCTTGTAAATACCATGATTGATTCAATAATAATTTAACTTTACAAAATAAGTTGTGCACAACGTAAACAAAACAATTTACCATTATTACCAACGTCTTCAATATTATCAGAAACGATGATCTTCTGTAAAGGTTCGTCGGGCTTAGCCAAGTAAATCACTTGAGAATCGTCTGAAAAGTAAAACGTGTCTTTAACAACATCATCATCTTTTAAATAAACCATCCACGTTCAGTTAAAACACAGAACTAAGTCATGTGAAGATGTACTCAAAAAAATAACTAATCACAAATACCCTAACCTATACCGAGGCTAGACATAGGGTTACGTTACATACGGTTACATACGTCTACGTAATACCTTGAGTGAGCCGAAATAGGGATGTCTAACATTCCAAACATGTTGAAATTTCTAATTCTAATCAAGTATTGTTAATTTTTAAAACTTTTGTAAAGCCTGTTCTTGTTAAAACTACTATAAAGCCTTATATGCACACATGCTTGAAATTTCGAATTCAGAAAATTTTTAATTTTAAATCTTTGAACCACATGAGAGGAATAGTTGTATTAATAAAAAAGTACTTACCGATTTTATTCAAATTCTGCACATAAAATAAACAGTAACAATGTTTTTCGACACATAGGCTTGATTTTACTCCGCATTTAATCCTGCAGTATGTATCATAAAGCCCGCTGTAACAATTATTTTTCTCCTCGGTGCGCAATGATTTACCATAAAAATAGTCACTGTCCACTAAAAGAAAAATAAATAAACACAACATATAAAAAGTAATTGCAGTTAAAAAAAAAACACAAATCGTCAAATAAAATATAAGCTGCTACTAATGATTTCGCCCCAGTTAATTTATATAATAATATTCAATCAACAGCAATGAGTTAAACGTGAAAGAAAAAAATGGGAGTGAAATTTTCGATAAAATAAAATACGCGCGCTCGGCGAGTCAAAAATTTTACATAATGAACCTAGGTGAGAATGCGGGTGAAATTATTATACTGTACGTTGGCTAATTTCTCTACTAAAACTCCTAAACTAACAACTTTGTGGAGAGATACGGCAATGTATGCATGATGTGTATGCCGTTATTACTTCTTCTTGATCGTTCCGAATTAAAATAAAAATAATAATTATTTGTACTGATAGAACAATAAATAAAAAAAACATTTATTGTATAATTGGTTAAATAGATTCGAAATGTCACTTAGTGGTAATATTAGGAGTGAAAATTGTGTAAATATAGTTAACTTCTACCACGTAAACAGTCTTCCACGCACCCTCTTTTATTTTAATAATGTAAATGCTTAGCATACCTCCAAAAACGTATGACGCAACAGTGAGATAAAACAATATTGAAAACTTAATTATATTCAACATTTTTTAATCCTCAAGTGATTTACGTGAGCAACCACCTCTTTATTTTATTACTATTTAACTACTTCAAATTAATATCACATCTGAAAAGCAGCAATAATTTCAATTATGATTTTTACGGCAAATTATATACGCCTTTTTGTAATTATTGATTTGTAAAAGCCAATTAATATGTCGAATAGATGTGTGTATAGTTAAGGGTAATAATTAAAAGATTGATCTTTTTTAATTTTACGAAACATTTGCAGCCTAACGCCTACTCGACCTCAAAATTTTGATACTTATAATCATATTGCAAGTAGTGTAATATATTCATTACAAATCTTCCCTTTAATAATAAACTAATATAATAATAATTTATTGAACATTTATAGTTTAGAAGTAGCTTTCATACCTTTGTCGAATTGTACTTGGCTTGAATCTCTGAATAATACTTTAGATGAAGAGCTCTCGTATTCTAAAGGTATAGCACTATTTTTGGAGAATGTAAACGGCTTACCAGTAGTCTAAGCAAAAGATCACCATTATCTTTAAACATAAAGCAATAAAAAGTATCTTTAAACATAAGCAGCAAAAACTAGGGACCGTAGCTCCTTTGTCAGCCTTATTTAAAAAGTAAAAGGAGGCAACAATAAAAGACAAAAGGAAATTGTCCAGGAATCAACTCCTATCGACAATTTTATCAACAATCTTTCCCTCCATAAGGTGGAGTGATTCTTACTTATTAGTCGCCTAGCTTAGTAAAGGTAATACTGATCCTTAAGAGTATGATCTCTACATTATGACAAGTCCCAAATTACTAGCATCTACTTAAAAGTTATGACGTCAAACAAACGCCAAGTCCAATTACATAGACTCCCAAATGAACCCCGAGCGGCCGAAATTTTCGTGCTGATAGAAAATAGCTCACACTTTCAAGTTTACAAAATGGTGCTGAATAGTTGGAGTGCTTAAAGAAACTTTATGAAATTAATGTACTTTTTACTGAATTTGGTCTCATGGTCACGGGGGGCTGAGGTGTTTGACTTCCCGATGTTAAAGTTGTTATCGAACTATCCTTCTATTAAGTTATTATTTTTGTCCCCATCTATGCAGAATGACCACAGTATCTTGAGAAGTGCAGTTGTATGATTGGTTTAAGATTTAATTTTATCAATCACGGGATCGTCGGAAATTAATATATTAATTAAACGAGGTTAAATCCATAAAATAATTTTATTTTTAATGTATTCATGTCGCGTGAATGTAAGATACCATTAAGTGTACCTTTTAATTTAATTAGTATAAGTATCTAACTTTTTGCCTCGTTTCTATTGGCAGTCATAGCAAAATTTGTGTAATATTTTTCAAATCACTGTTGATCATACTCGAATCTGCTTCCTATCTCTTTTTGTCGCAAGCGAATCAAAAGACTTGAGGGCTAACATAAAAAAAATATATTAACGAAATCTTCAAAAGAGTGAAAAACACTTTGTTCACTCTTTTAAAGATTTCACCCATTAGTTTAAATATTTAATTGGCTTAACAAAAAGACTAGTTTTTATTTTGCATTTAATACTACTAACAGAATTTAAATAAAATAAAACTTTATACTATCCTAATGAACTCTACCTGTAAACGGTAACTAAACTTTTGAGTTCACTTTAGCTGAGCATTAACATTCTTTGAACTCTTTTAATGAGCCAAGAACACTTTTAACGGATTAAGTTAGTGTAGCAAGTTCATAGATTGTTCGCATTAAAATGGTCTCATGGAGAATTCAAAAGTTACGAAGTCACAGAGAGGAATTTTTAAAAAATTTCTTGATAATATTAATAAGTCTTTGCCCTAGACTTGAATGTAAATTAGATAATAGTTTATATGCGTTATCAAATGTAATTATTAATAAACTACTACGTCAATCGTTTCTTAAGTAGAAATAACATATATGTATTTATTCGCAGTTCAATGCTCAGAGAATTCTTCAACCTACTCGTATGTCTTATTAGTATTAACAGGATAGTGTTCTATACATATAATTAAGAATATAGTCTATTATTGCTTACAAATAATTCATAATAGGTTATTAATCTTAATAGATATGAAGGAAAGGTATAATTACACGTTAATTAGTTCATGAAAAGAGAAAGGGAGAGATAGACTCTTTTTTGTTCTTAACAATATTCTTGTAAGAGCTGCTTTTGTGTTGTAAAATACTAAGAAAGAACGATTTTGAAATGAATTCGTGTCGTGTTTTGTTAGATGCGAAAACAATGGAAGGATCTAAATAAACTTGTATTTGAAACCTTTAACAGTTTAAATTTTCTCTGTAAAAGTTAAACGGTAACTTGTTACTTTGATATATTTATTGCTTACATGTTTTAGTTCTAATGAATCTTGCATTTAACAGTCGTCTTTGATTTATCTTAAAAATATTGTATAAGTTTTTTTCTATGATTAATAAATAAACACGTCCCCATTGCTAGTTAGAAAAATATTAAAGATTTTTATTTGGCACAGTTCTAATATTTTTCCCTCTCTTTGCAACCACATCTATGCGTTGTGTACATTTGCTTACATTATTTGAGTTTGTGTAGTCGTTTATGTGTACTCATAATTTTTCCTTTCTTTACTATGTTGCGATCTGGTCAGCTTAGGTTCACGTAGGATGGTCTCACCCCACGAAAAAAAAAGGATTTTCCTTACTAACACTCACTTTCACAACATGAAATGAATTACTATAATTTGAGAGTACATAAATTTCTTAAGACTCGACAAATTGGATGATCGAGATGTTTAATAGACAAACAATACAGTCTTCACATTTGTGTGATGATTCCTTCTCAATAGAGAATGTCTAAACTTCTAATTCAAAATGCTGTTTCGAATTAAATAGTAAATAAAAGACATTTGTTTAGGAAAAAAAATATTTTTATTTAAAAAAAATATTTAGATTGCATACGGTTTCCGGGTCGCGATGTAATCTTTGACTCCCGGCAAACTGAGGACCTTCTTCACGAGCGAATCTACGGTGGGATATTTCTTTTCTATGTTCACACCAAGGAATAAGTTTGAAGCCTCGACAATACCAACTAGCACGAAGTCCGCCCAAGATAACTGAAAATGAAGAAAAAAAACTGTATTAATAAAAATACATGTCCATAAAATTAAGTGTAATAGATATAAAACGCTACGCATCTATATTTACTCAAACTTGAAAATAACATTCTTGTAATTGTGGTCTACTCTATCAATACTTTTTTATGGAAGAAGATGACTATCGAGCAAGCAGGTTACCTGTAGTTAAGCGACCGCTACTTATAGACAAGCCAATAAGTTGCAAATGCCCACCATTAATGGACAGAGAATAGGATAAAGAGAAAAATGTTATTACATTTTTCTATCCATTTCCCGTCCATCAAATCCACTTACCCTTCCTATACTTTCCATGTAAGAAAAGGATGGGAAAGGGAGAGGATTAGAATTAGGCCTCTGGCACCTCATTCCTGATACGAAATGCAAAATACTCTACTTCACGCCTGCTTTCCGTGAATTCGTGGCATTTCACCGGTCAAGCGAGCCATTCGTACAACAGACATTGCTGTATGTGATGTACCGCTGTATATATTAATGGCGAATAAAAACCCACAACCTAAAAATTTTGTAATCCGTACTAACCATTAGTCTAGCGGGGCTTAAATTGCGCTAATCAACATACCTTTCCATTAAAGTGTCCCTTGTTTTCCTTCAGATGTTTTTCAAATCTCGAGAAGTAGAAATCGATAGTTTCCTCTAAGATTTCCTTTTTGAGATCAGCCTTTCTTTTGGGATCTGCCTCCTTGAAGTATGATACAATCTCTGAAATTCAATGATTTTTTTTTATGTTAAGTGATAGATATCTGCAATACGCTTATGAGCTGCAAATGCGTTGTCTGTAAAGGCAGACAACCGATAATCGGTATACAATGGACAGAGGGAAGGATAAACAGAAAAGAGGGTATTTCATTTTCTTTTTCATCCTCCCCCCTTAAATACACTACCCCTTATCATGATTTCTGTATTAGAAAAGGTTTGGAAGAGGAAAAGTACTAGAATTGGTGGAAACGCTGAAAACTTCTACTTCACGCCTGTCTTCTCTAAGGTATTTTACTGCTAAAAATTTGCGTTACGTTGCTGTTACGTTGGATTATTTCAATGTGTAAACTTTTTAGTTCGTCGTACTAGAACTCTATTACCACGTCATCAGGCCGAAACCTAATTTTATTGTGCACGAGTACTATACAGAGGGCGGTTGTCTTATTATAATAAACTAGAAACCCGCCCCAGCTTCGACCGCATATAAAGATAGAGAAATAAAAAAATGTCTATATTACTCACTGATTATATAGCTTTCCATTATGATTTTTTAATCGGTTTAGTAGTTTTTTAGTTAAACCGAATCAAAAATAAAACAATCAAATCTGTTGTCTGTTATTATATACTATAGTTATTCCATACCATACTCGTATTTATTACATTTTCCCAGAAATATCTTAATCTAGCAACCCCTCCGGCTTCACGTGGGTAAGAGAGCTTAAACATCAAGCTTTTTTTCTGGTACCTACCTATTATCGTCTTCAAATACCATCGTCATATTTAGAAAAATTTAATAATTTAATTTCACAAAAAATTTAATAACTTTTTAAAACCCAATATTTCCCCATGAATTATTACGTCTACTGGTGTAAAAGTTATGAAAATCTTATTAGTATTTTTTTTTCTGAAATTTCGATACAGGAATAGCGGGCGTTTATGAGATGAAACATACCTCTCACTCCCGTAATTCCTCTCTGGGTTACGTTTATGTTTGTATAAGCAAAGATTACAGCTTTCCATTTGGTGCTATCCTGGTACACCTCGCTCTCCTATTCTACATCCATACATCCATACACATATCCTCTGTTCCGCTTTTCCAAATAAGATGTACTTTATTGTTTTTTTTATAGAATAAGGGAGGCAAACGAGCAGCGGGTCGCCTAACATTAAGTGAACCGACGCCCATGGACAT
>DWLR01002533.1:0-15242 GCA_018246295.1 Papilio alexanor hazarajatica | reverse complement strand
TTGTATTTAGTTCTCTAAAAAATAAAATAATCTTGTACTGTGAGATGGCGGGTTTATTAGTTGCCAACCTGATATATAAAAGAAAATATGTGTTTATTCGACGCTCATTTATTTTTTTGTTACTTTTTACAAATCTTATCATGTAACAAAGATTTTTGGTTCATGCCAGTTATAAATTACTAGACGCTAGACTATCATTAGACGCCATTAAAGTTTTAGACCATGCAAGAAAACACTATTTTTTCTTCTCCTATGCCAGTTATAAATGACTAGACGCTAGACTATCATTGGACGCAATCAAAATTTTAGACCATGCAATAAAGTACTATTTTTTATCCTCCCACACTAAACGAATGTTTCGAAACTAGTTTGAAAGTATTACGGGGCCATAAAAATATGATGTTGGTTGTCGGCTTTTTTAAATTTCTAATGAACGTCAATAATTTTTAATTAACTGAAGTCGTGGTTTTAGCGCGCAGTGATGTGCTATACTATGTGTGTATTAAAATACATCGACCTCAAATATATTCTTATAAACACACAATAACTATCACATAGTAAAACATATAAGTATTTAGTGAAACATTTTTTTTTACTTTATTGGACATCGTGTTACAAGTTTGTCTTTTTTACCAGACACAAAAATTGGTAGAATTTTTGTGTCTGGTACCTTATAGAAGAACATGCAAGAACGAAGATGAAACAAACAGAATGAAAATGTTATGCCTTGTTTACAATAAGTCATATAGTATCCTAATATCTTTTATTCTTTTCCTCGAGGCAAATTATTTCACAGTTTATTAAAAGGATCTTAAATAATTCAACATAAGGGTAATGATAGAAGTAGCAAGCGCTTTTAAAAAAATTAATTGTTTAAATTTTTTTTTAAATCCGCGTTTTGTATTTTTTGTGCAACATCTTTATCATTCATTGGCATGTAATAATCAACCTCTTTGTATATAGCGTGACTGCCTAAATGTATGTTACATGTCACCAATGAAAGATACATTCGTTAAGGATGTTATAAAGATTTTATGTATCGTTCTTCAGTACTGGTGTATAAAGGAAATCAAGATTTTAATATTCTGACACGGCAACAATCCCAAATAGCGCACTTTCTATGAAACTGTACTTGTTTTGTCAGTGTGCACTGTTTGAGAATTAAAATAATGATAAGTTGTTAAACATGTGCATGTTTTTTTATTCCATTTTAGGCTATGTAACTCGATGCTTTGGAATTTATCGAGATTTAAATCGGACTCAATTCCAGGGAAAGTAAGAAAAGGAGAGTAAAAGTTGTTTCGCACTTTAATTATTTTGGTAATTAACGGCTATATGTGGAATGGACGAGTTTGCGCGGGATTTTACAAGTGTGTATATATATTTTATCTTTTATCTGTGATTGTTATTGTTTACGTTTTCGTATAAACAAATTTTATCTCCATTGTCGGATACAATGTGAACAAAAACTACATATATTTTTATATATTTTAAAAATTGCGTACAAATTTTGCTTTATAAAAACAATTTAATTCATTATTAAATTAAAGGCAATAAATTCATTGAATGCATAATAGTTTTCTTCAGTACATAGGATCACATTTAGAAGCGTAAGTTCGCTGTCAGAGTTGTTGGCAAATACATTGGCACTTACGTTATTTATTTGTTCTTATCTGAGTGGATTATGTGAGTGGATTTATTATTTTCGTTCTTCATTATATGTACATATATTTTGACTTTTACTTTTATTATTATATTTATTTTCTTCTACCCAAATCTTTCGGTTTTATAACTTGAAATATATGATAAAGCAAAGAACACATATGTCTACTTTTTTGCCCAAAGCTCTCTCTGTTAGCGCGGAAGCTTTTACCGCTTCAGTTGATTGGAAGTTGGCAATGTATTAATCAATTATCATTTCATTAAATACATCTCTGTATACAAACTCGTCAGAAACGGGTACTCATTTCTTTATTATTTGTATATCTATCACTTAATGTGTGTTTATGTTGCAACATAGAGAGTTTGTAATTATTCTGTTTTTGTTAAAACAATTTTAGACATTTTTATAACGTTACCGCCGGACCTTTCAGTACATCAAACAGTTATTATTTATATTATTTTAGTAAAAACTAAATTCTTTACGGGGCGTGATATATTGAAAATGTAAATAAGAATGTAAGTTTGTTTGTTTGTTGCTCTTTCACGTCTAAACCATACAAACGTAAATGAATTTTTGCACGCACATTGGCGGATGATTTTATACAGAGAAGGACATTAGTACCTTTTATCTCACAAATGTAAAAGCAACAGTAGTAGCACACATTAAAAAAAAAATAAAGTAATCAAATCATTATATTTTCGGTGGTCTTTGGCATGTACTTAAGAACATGAACGGCAATTAATTTATAAACATTTCCCACCACATGTATTGTTGATCTTAAATTGTCCTCTGTTCTTATAGTTGATTATTTCATCTAAATAAATTAGCATTAATCTAAAATATTTAATCTTCTGTATTAAAATTTTATGTGTTCTTATATCTCAGACTGTACAACATTTAATAATAATAATAATTGGAAATGATTCCAGTTTGTTATTTATTGACGTTTTCAGTTATAATGCTACTTTCAAATAAATTATTCTATGGCCTCTTCGTTTTAGTATAATATAATGGAGACCAATCGTTATGCTATATGCCGAATTTGGTAAAGAGGCTATCCCTTCAAAAGCGCTTTACATAGAGCAAAAATTTTCCACCTCTTCATCGCGTCTTATCGCTTAAGTAAAAAAAAAATTACATTAACCTTGTAACGTACAATCTGGTTTAAATGTCTGCTAAAAATTTTATACGTGGTTTTATTTTGTGTGATAATATTTTTGTCGCGCTTTCTCCCACGACGTATTTTTAAAGCTCATTGTTACGATTTTCCCAAGAAAGATAAAGTGTGATATCACCATTGAACCATAATAAAATTTCTCGAAAAACATTACCTTTTAACTTTGCTCGTACCAGATGATTCACGGCTTAAATCAAGTAAGGAAATACACACATACGAATACATATACGTGTTAATGTTATAATAAAAGGCCTAGCTTAGCATAACAAGTTTTGGTTTCAAATCTGACAACTGAAAACAATTCTGAAATAAATCAACTGTCAATTATGAATTTCCAACCGTATTTTAGTCTAATGCTAAATAAATATTCCATTCACTACGCTAAAACAGTCACGATTGACATAATTCAATCGTTCATATTCAATGATATCGGACATTAATTTCAAAATATATTATTACAAAAAATATATAAATTTTGAAAATTTTATCCGTTAGAAGTGCCGTTAGGTTTTCGATCCAACGATTATTTGGTCCACTGGTCTGGTCTGTTGGATTGTTTACCATTCAGGAAGGTGTTAAACTTTTGGAGTTATTTATTTATTTTTTCTTTCACTATAATACCGTGCCACGCCGTCATATTTGAATAAAATCGGATCTAACGTACTTTTCCATTTTTGTCTTCCTTCTATGGGTCGTATCGTGATGATAAATAGCCTATAAAATTTCATGAGAATTGGTCTTTTAAATGCATAAAGAATTTTTAAAAGTCGATTGAAAATTCCTAATATTAGTTTAGACAAAATCTTCTGCTTTATTGTATTAGCATACATCAGTTTACCAACGAAAACTACTTTCTGTGTCCTACAATTTAACACTGGTGCAGACAGCGGCAGAAGTTTGTTTGATGAACGTGTCGATTTAACATAAGTACCGCGTACTCAAAAAATACCGGCAGAGGTAATAGAATTTAATATACCTACGTTTCGTTGGATAAGGATGCTGTTTACCCATTTCCCATCCCATCCTATTTCTCTCCATTTTCTTCCAGGAAGTTTCTTCGGCAGTAACTCGTCGTGGATGGTACATGCAACGGGGATCGCTGAACTTCATGTGATGCGCTTGCTCGTTTGCCTACTTCGATCTAAAAAAAAACAACTAAACGGCGTCCGCTTCTTAAATTGATTAAAAACGCTTATCGGCTTGACTTATACAAATGGAGCTTTATCCTAATGCTATTCCGGTCGACTTTGACGATAATCAATTTACTTTCACTGCACTTCGGTGACAGATGTCGGTAGTACTGTTTTAATTTTTTTTATTTTTATGACGTCATAATTCTTTCTTAAATCATGTATTAGTGTTCATAATTCAACGTATACTGCAAACAGTATACGCTTCTGCTTTTATCATATTTAATTGTTTGACTCAAAAGTCATACAATTAAATATGATAAAAGCAGAAGCGTTGTCTCGCTCGGACCGTAAATAAAAAGTGTTACCGTTAATATCTAATGAATAGCATATTCACATCTATTGAAAGGTAAAACATAAATCTGGTTCTCACGTTGTAAACAATGTTTCACACACTTAATTGTTTCATTGTAATTCTCTCACTATTTCAACGTAAAGTGAAAAACATCACCCATATCTAGGAGTTTCTAGAATATATTTCTTTAATAATTTCCGAAACAATTCTGTTCTAAGATATATTTCCAAAGACACTTTCGTCGAGGTTTTTATTAATCTATGAATCCAATCCAGTCAACCACCAACCAATCTGCAAATTAGGGCCGTACCAAATGATACTAGTTCCATCAGTCTTGTTCCTAGATCTGACAGTTTTCATAATTACGTATTTCGTGCCGTTTAAAGAACATCACTTTCTTTTTTCACCAAGTCGAGGGTGTTTTGTGTTACTTCTATAGTGCGGCTAACGAAATAATGCGTTCCTGACGTCTGTCAGTTGGTCATGACTATGTGTTAGGAAATAAATAACACTTTTATTTACTTTAAGTAACCTAAGTTTCATTACCTACTTGTTTGTCTGGCTTCTTATTTCTGAATGTAACTGAAGTAATAAAGTTTCGACTAGCAAAAAAAAATCATTCGATTCCGATACGCTTGAGCGGCTCTTTCTTCGTCGTTGTTTGAAATATTGTATAAAGTTTAAAAATAGATACTCATATTACACTACATGCCATCGCGCGTTACTTATGTACATACATACATACATAAATAAATTCTTTTATTATCAAATTATTTGAAAAAAAAAAAACTTTGTAAAGTTACTTTTACATATTGTTTTAGGCACATTACTACCAAAATAGTTTTTCTGTCATTGTAACAGCGTAGCATTGTTTTTTAGACTTAAGATTTCCATTAATTTATCCTATTTATTGTATTTATAAGTCCAAAACGAAAATAAAGGAAAAATGAAAATACGAACAAATAAACAAATTGAACAACAGAACAGAAATTAATAGGATAAAACGATTATAAACAAGTATGTCAGATTTGTTTTTGACTTGAAAAAAAGGAGGAGGTTCTCAATTCACTTGATTTTTTTTTTGTTTGTCATCTCAGAACTTCGTCATTTATGCACCGCGTTCGATTCCTTTTTTTTTTTTTGGATAGGAGAAAAATATTCGCAAGTGGATTTCGTTTAATTCTGAATGTCATTGAACATTCAGTTCGGAAGATATACCGAAAGTAGACATAATGGTAGATTTAAGATAGAGCTTCTATTTGGACGTAATAGATTTGTAATGAGATTTATCGTGGCATTAATGACTTATAAATAAAATTATATAAATTTGAAATCGTTTTTGTTAAAAAATTAAAAGAATATGAAATATTTTACATGATATTTGGCAACGTTTATTAACAAATAATATGCTAATTTGTTTCAAGTCTATTGGTTTCACCTTCAACTGAAAATGTTAAAAACAAAGTGCAATGAACAGTTTTGCAAGAGCCAGTTTTGCGCAATATGACTTTCAGCGTCTCCTCGAGAATTATTCTCACAAACTTATGGATCGACCGACCGGCTGTGTCATTGATACACCGTCAATATTATTAAACGATTCACATTTAATTTTAAAGTGCATTTTCGGTGAAATTAGCGAAATTCACATAATATACATATATAATCAATCAAATTTCTTTAATTAAAAACTCCGTTGAGCATTAAGAATTAACAGGAAGGAACTGAAAAAAGTGTTTATTAATCAATTTCTTATGTGTCCAAGGAGAAGGACGGTTGCCAATAAGTGGCGTAAGTCATCAATTTACGCGAGAACAATCCTTTTCAACTTTACCGGTGGAACATAACTGCACTACAATTATGTTTCACCAGGGAAGTGTGGAGTTTGACTGACTCAAGAGGCTGATTTACGGAATAAGTTTTAATCAATTCGCGATTTAGTTTTTTACGTGTTCATAACCCTAAACTTTCACAGTTCGTTTTGTGTTAAAAATTGCACCTTTACGTATATAAAGTGTGAAAATTAACATCAAACCGAACTTGATACATCATGATGTGTCAATACGTGTTTCGTCACCAGCGGTACGGTATACTGTAATTTTATTCTACTGTTCTGCTTGTTGTGATGGCTTTCCAGCAAAGATTGTTTATGACCGACATGCACAGCAAAACATAGATGTAATATTTCCTGTATTAGCCATTATGTATAGTTTAGTTTTGATATATGGTAAATGTTTGTAGTGACTGAATGTATGGAGTTGTTGACAGACTAGTTGGTGCGCTTGGTAAGTGAAAGGCAAACTTTGGCAAGGCAGGTCGGGGGTTCGATTCCCAACCAGGACAAACATATGTGTGCATGAACATGTCTGTTTGTCTCGAGTCTGGATGTAAATACCACCGGAGGACGGGCAGCAGCGTCCTTTTCTTAGTACGGTGAAACGTACTAAGATCGCCAATCCGCCTGACGAGCGTAGCGATTATGACACATTTCCCCCCAATGATGCGATCAATAGGGGAGGCCTATGTCCAGCAATGGACGATCATATGTTGAGATGAATGAAAGAATAGATGCATGTCGAATGTATAGATGAAGGTTGCATACCACCTTCACGTCAGGTTCACATGACCTATAACTTTTGTTGAACAATATTCAAAGAGCAAGTACGCGAAATTTATATGGCAGTAAATAATTTAAACAAATGTAAACCATACTATAGTGACGTTTGACATTCTAGAACTACAGTTACGGTTATCTTGCGAATTCCTACCTCGTTTCTAGTGATATTTGCAGACCCCGATAGTTTAGCGTTCTACAAGAGCGTACTTCTTAAACGTAAACGCCGTCGACGAACCTACTATTCATGTTCTAAGTGGATGTTAGGCATGTTCATATCATTTAACATCAGAATACTCGCTGTTCATAAACGTGCCTGCCTTTTTTAGTAATGAATACCTTTTATAAAAAGCAAATATAGGCAAATAAATTAGACGTATTCGTCCATCTCACTGTATATTTTGAAAAAGTTGAAGTACCAATGGATATAAAGCTTAATCATAGTCCCCTGTTAACTCTTGAACTTTGTGACCCGGTGTGTATTGAATTGGTTCATGTTATTTAAATTATTCGTACATTAGAATTCAAGAAAACAACTAGAATATTAATGAGATAGTGATACTACAATTTCTAATCATAACCAACGAAAAAGTCAATAGTTATGCGTTTGCGGAATTTGATTGAGGTGACAGCAACAAATCAAACTTGGAGATGGCAGTTTTTTGCTGTCCTTTTTTAATTTTATTGTTTTCTGCACAATTGCTACTTGTAATATTATTCTACTATTCATACTTAAAAGTGTTTTTCTGAGTAGATGGTATAATGTTTAAAAATTTGTGTAAACTTAGAATTACTTCATTTAAGGTAAGATATAATAATAATTATTAATAATTAGACATAATTAAAAGACTAAACTGGAAAAAGGCAAAAAGATCAGCGGTTTTCATTTATCTGTCTGTTACCCTCGCCCCTTACCCTACTATAATCTTATATTGGAAGAACAATAAAGCGTTGAACAATAGCATCATTATTACATTGACAGAAAAGAATAACTTCCTTCATCATCGTCATCACTTTCTTCACAATTTGGCCACAAAGACCTTGTCGCTCTTACTCAGTGTATTCTCGTAACTCGTAAGTTTTGGTTCATTTGGTAAGCAACCTTGCTAAAATTCAAAATATTTTGTGATTTTGTCTTTGTGATATATATTCCCAAGGAGGGTTGGCGTCAGGCAGGCGGCCGGCCGTAAAACTATAGCCAAAACCAGTTGTAGTATGGACTACAGTAGAGTCCAGGATACCTATATGGAAGAGTAGTACATACTGTGCGGACCCTACGCAAGTGGGAAAAGGGCAGGGAGATGAGATGAATGTATGAAACAAGTTTTATAACTTAAGCAGTGAAATGACCAATATTATATTTTACGATTTTATGCAAATACGCAAATTAAAAAAAATATATATACATTGCCTCGGTTCAAATTACGTGAACGGCCGGAATTGCTGGGGCGCCGTAGAAGCGGCCGCAATCGGCAGTCTCGGACCGTAACCCGTCGACGCCGCGCGCACTTTCGCTATCGTACGCTACAACACTTCCGCCCCTTCCTGACTTCCGAGTTGAGATTTAAGTTGCTACAGGTTGTTGGGATTGGGTATCAGACCCCATAGTAGATCGGTTCACCATTAGGATAATTCCGATTGTAAAGCTTCGAAACTTCAATCGATCAATAGTCCTGTGTTCACATCATTCACCTTTAATTCAAGAAATACGTTTATTTCCCTGTCAGTTGTTGTATTTGAATTTTATTTATTCGGACATTATCCTTGCAGAGCTAATCGTTTAATATATTTTATTTTAATCGTTATTTGTCATTAAAAACGACGATCGCTCGTACATACTCGGAAGCTTTGGATATAGACGGTAAAAAAGTTGCAACCTTGTCTAGTAGATTAGTTTGCCGTTCGTTGTGTAAATTTGTGCGGCCGAGTGTAAATCAAGGACTATGTTGGTGATCCTGGCCTTCATCGGAGTTCGATTCGCTCTACATGTGTCGCGGCAGAGCGCGCGCGCCCTCGCGGATGAATGCTATACCAGAAAGTAATTATTTTTACCTTTGTTTACTTTTTATTATGGGTTACATGTGGTACGTTTCTTTAATTTATGCCCAATTTATTTTATGCCCTTTTAACAACACAATGAGATATTCTATTTTCTTTACAACTTTAATTCAGTAAATGTAATACTGAAAATATCGTAATTTGGAGATACTCGGAGAGAAGTACTTTTTACATCAGAAAGTCATCTCTTGTTTCATTTTTCTTTCAAAAAACAAAAAAAAAACTAAAAAAAGGAAAGGTAAGCATGTAGGATTAACAATACTAATTAATGCTAATAATTTTTTGTTTATAAAATCACGAAAAATTAAAGTGATAAAGCTGATTGGTAATTTTTCTAATAGGCATTTTTTATAATCTATTTTTGGAGCTTCGTAGCCCTTGATTTTACATCACAGAGAACTTATAAAAAAACTTAAAAAAAGATGTTAATAATGTCTTATTACCTTATTATAAATAATTTTTTGTATATTCGTAATTCTATGATTACTTGTGAACGTTCAGGTTGAAAGTAAATAACGTTGAACCAAATTAGATGTATTGATACGTAGGTGCGACGACGGTAGACGACTTAGTTGTTTTACACTTAGTAGCTAGCATTTATGTTTTTTTTTTTATAATATTCGAAGATTGTTGAGTCTGTTTTGCTAATACACAAACATATTACTTGATCCCTCTCTGGAGGTTTGGCCCTCCTCAGTATAGGTTGTAGTAAGGTAAAAACTAGAAACGACATAAAATTTTACACAGCTATAATTTACGGAAAATATATTAACTCAAATCAATGTGTCAAACACAAAATCATACTATGGGAATGAAAAGGCGTGAAAATATATATATTAGCTAATGAAATACATATTAATGTAAAATATCTTTTTTTAAATAGCCTCGAAGGTTTGAAAGTAAAGTATAATACTTTATAGGGATATTTTTACAATTCTTTGACAAGAGGTATAAAGTATTAATGTTTTTGTCGTTTATATAATTTGTGGTGGGACGTAATGATAAGACATTTCTGTGTGGAAATCATCCTTCAAGATAATAGCGGTGATTTTAATTTTCTTTATATCAGAAAAAAAATTGGTAGTATGAATTTTGAAATTGGGTAGTATGAAATTAGATTAAACCTCAAAAAAAATGAAATAGACTATATTCTACGTGGAGGAAGTTGCGGGTATCAGCTAATAAATATAATATTTCTCGTTTATGAATGGTCCACACTTCCTCGGGTATTATGAACGTGTAAGTGTGGCGTAATGTTGTGATTCACTTAGCGGTAGTTACACAATAGAATTGCATAAGATGTTGACCGCGGCTCTGCATTCAGTCACATTTCCGTAATAATATCCTGCTTTGATTGTCCACGGATAATTTAAAAATGACCCTTTCATAATAATTATTGCTAGTATATTAATGGGTTGTAAATGTAGAATAGGGAAAAATCTTACATCAAGGACAATTTTGTAAACACGATTAGATGAAAAATACATTAGATATTTAGATTAGTTGTAACAAGTACATAGTAAATATTAAGGCGAGGAGACGAGACTAGTAACGGAAAATTGTGAAAAGTTGAGATATTCTATCAACTCTTTTAATCCAATTTATATTAACGCTTGCGACCCACTCCGACTTTGCTCGGGTAGATAGATAGACAAATAAAAATAAAATCGCCTCGGTTCTCGCTGACAAAAAAAAATCGGTTAGTGAAATAATTTTTAAAATCGATTAATTAGTTTTTGAGTTTATTCTTAACAAGCAAACAATCGAATATTTATAATATTAATAAAAGTAAACATAGTAAATTTTCGTATAAGTTCATTAAAAATAAAAAAAAGTTGTAGCTTTAATTTATTTGAAATTATCCGGATAATGTACTGAATTACACAAATTGGTAAAATAATTTTAAAGTAAATACAAAGCTATCTATACACTTAACTATCACGCACCAAATGACATTTTAATGCGAATATGATGGGATTTGTCACAAGCGTTGCGATCAAAATCCATCATTAAACAATTTGCACTGACAATTGTATAGTATTATTTAATTTTACTTTCTTAGAGAAGTTTCTTAGGTCGTGGGATTAATAGTGTCAATCTCTATGGATGGGAACTTATTTAAAATCGGCGATGAAAATTACATGAGGAAAATAATGAATAATATAACAAGACTATAATTAGAAAAATAAAAAATAAAAGTAAACTTCTTTTCACCAAGAAAAAAACATCTATATTTTTTGGAGACCTACCCAAGTATGAAAATAGTAATTAATATTATATATTAAGAAAAGGGCAAAGCTTAATGATTTAAATGGGCAAGGATTTATTTTTGAATAATAAATAAAAGCTGAGTGACGTCACCACCGCTATCATAGCTTTTTTAATTAAAACTTTAAATTTACGTATACGGTATACACGTAGAATGTTTACAGAGACCCTAGTTTGGACAAACTCTGGACAAAATATGTCTTTATTCATTTTACTAAAAAAATCTGATAATAGTAATTAAAAACAATGTATTATTACCACGAGTCTCGAACATCAAACGTTAAAAAAGTTCGAATATAAAATTCTCATTGACTTATTTGACCTATTGTTTATGACTGACCGAATGGCGCAGTGGTAAAGATACTTCCCTCTCACGCCGCAGGTCGTGGGTTCGATTCCCAACCAGGACAAACATTTGTGTGCATGAACATATCTGTCTGTCTTGTGTCTGGATGTAATTATCTATATGTGCATGTATTTACAAAAGAAAAGTATTAATATACGTAGTATATCAGTTTTCTGGTTTCCATAGCACAAGCTCTGCTTAATTTGGGATCAGATGGCCGTGTGTGAAATGTATTGTGCCCTGCTGACAGTGGGGTAAGGTTTTTCGGGGTTTTATGAATGTATGTCTGTACGTATGTCCGTTTCATTGTGATAGCTAGATGATAGAATGATCATCTGATGAGCTTAAACAGCTTGACCGATTTTGAGGTGTCATTCGATCTGTATTCTTTCCCGGGATGTCGTAGCAGTAATCACTCGGGTTTATTGTTGAACTATTGCTTGTTACAAGTAACATATCTCGATAAAATTACGTTTTAATCGAAGATTTTTAAACTGGATTCCATTCCAATTCCATTCCAGCAATATGGCCTCAACTATATGGCCTTTAAAATTGATTCGTTTAAAGTCATTGAATCAAGGCTTTTAAAACTCGTATTTCAAGTTTTATTTGTAGACACGAAATATCGTAAGACCATACGTTACATTTCCCTTTGGATTTTTTTATTTGCAATTACTAATTTGATTTTTTATTTGCAATGTAATATATATTTTTGACAAAAAATATATATTATATTTATATTATGATCTTATTACACACGAAGCTGACTTGTGTAACATAGCAGTAAAGTTTTATTTAATGGTGAGGGCATGACCGTAAAGTAATTTCGGGCTGTGCTGTCAAAGCCTGATGTCTCAAAAATCACAGAAAAAAAACTCAATAACAATCTCTCTATCATTAGATGTACTTACCGCCTTTTAAAAGGTAAATACATTTGACATTATCTATTCAAATTATCCGTGGCGACGGAAATGAAGACGATTCGGTTGACATGGCCCCAGACAAAATGTGTAGCTAAAGACGGAGTGAGATGGTGGCACACTGGACTATCTGCCCCACAACGGGGATTTAGGACAATAAAGAAAGGAAAGAACACAAATTATCGGAGTCTATGAATTTTCGTGTACACAAATATACGCAGTAGGATAACTGGCAAAATATAGTACACTGTATTCGCCAGTTTTGTCACTTTGTTTTTTTTTATCTAATTATTACTGTTATTATCTTAACTTAGGTTTTTCATTAAAATACATAAATTTTAAATCCCCTAATACTAGGGGAATATAAATTTATTTTACATATACATGTAAAATAAATTTATAGTCATGTCAAACAAATGTTCTCGACGACTTTTATGACGCCTTTTCATAAATTTTAACATTTAATAACCATTTACGCAATCTTCACCTGTAACCTTTTATCTCTGCACATTAACTCTTCACCTTTTCTTAAAGTATTAATGCAATAAAATTATTCAACCTACTTGTTCCACTGTGAACATCCAGGCAACGTAAAATAATAGAAATCTTCTAATCTTAAACTTTCTATTTTAATTAATTTAATTAAAGCTGAACAAGTCTGTAAAATGTATTTATATCATTATATATATCATAATAAAATGGAATCCAATAGTGCTTATATAATACTAGTGTTCCACAATATACTAGTTTAACAAATATATTATTGAGGGTAAAATTTTAATTTACTGCAAAAGATTAACAGCCAGACAAACCTTATCTAATGAATTTCAATGGAAATCGGTCGCAATTTAATTGAGCCCTCTAATATGTTTAACAATATGTGCGTAATTAGTGTATTTAGCTAAACAAAAAGTTTAAGAAGAGTAAAACAATTCACGTATCCGTATTTGTAAATATTGGTAAATTTCAAACAAAAATCCACATTCATTCGTTAAATTGTTTTCATTTGACTAAAAACTGTTTGATCAAGATGCTCAAAGACATCAATGTAAAAATGTGTAGACTAAACTAAAATTTGTACAATTGCGTTGGATATTACTAGTCATGTTATAATCGTGGCCATTAAATCCTCGAGACTTAGTTTAAGTCCATTAATCGTAAAACGATGAAACTGTGTTGAACTATCTGATCCCGCAGATAGGCGTGCCTTGAGTAAACGATTTAAATCGTGCGTCGGGTCACTTTATAGAGAACTGTGTGTAATACGCCGTTCACAAATCAACTTCGAATCCTGCCTTATACGTAACGTTTGCTTATTTTCCTCTATTTTAGGCATTTACATAGTACATATATAACGACTATTTATGTAACCTTATTCTATCTAAAAATTTATCTAAAATATCTATATAATCAATTCTTTCTTAAGAGTTGTAAATTATTTTACATTAGTACGACCTCTCCCAATAATTTACTCGTTCGAATTATGTAGTACTTATGCGGTGCCTGCTTAGTATATTATACATAATTACGCTCATCTCGCGATTTACGATTCAATCGCATATGTTTGACAGGCGCTATAATGTTTATGTTTACAGCTACTCTAGAAATTTATACCTCGCATAAATGTTTTGTCGTAATATCTGTGACCTTGGCTTAGAAATTTGTTCAATTGTTGAAATTGTTAACCATCAATAATTTTCAAGTTTTCCTTGTCATAATCTAACAGTTGTTTTGGTTTGGACATTATGTAACAATCCTTTTTATAATAGAGAGAGAGAGAGAGAGAATATTGTTTTATTACAATATATTAACCTTTGAAAAAAGAAAGAAGATATCCAAAGTAATTGCGCAATAGACAAAGCAGCAACTAGTAAAAATTATAATGGTATACGTTAATGATTTTATGTAAAAGAAATTTGCAATAGCAAAATATAGGAATTTCGTAATTTGGGAATTACGTGACAAAACAAAGTAAACGGGATGACAAATATTTTCCGTTGATTGTAAAACATGTTTTTTGCGAATATTTTTCACGCATCATTTAACAGGTTGTCTCTTCTCGTGAAACTGAAATTTGTCTCTTTTTCTATGTAGTTGTAACAAATAGTAACTTGCAATATACTATCAAGACGAATAAAAACAACGCATTAAATTGTTACAGAAGAACACTACTTGCACGAAATGCGTTCTGTATTTTTCCACAATTGGACATGTTTTCATTCACTACAAATTGATAATGCGTTCGATACGTGAGAGATTTAAAACTCTCTCAGTCACGCATGTTTTGACGCTTTTACAATTATTATGCCTCTAATTACCTTCATAAAAGATAATAGAAAATTTAATTAGGATTAACTTCTGTTTGAAGCCACTATCAACGGCCGGCAGGTAACCGAATTTATTTTTTTAGTTTAGAATGCGCCGTCTATTTGTAAATGCATCGTGAAACGTCTTGATCTTTAAATGCTGACTGATGAAAGTTGTATTTTTTAAGTCAAAAAAAAAATGTGTAATGCGACTCTTACAATCTCGAATATACGATGAAGGCACTCAGAAGTAGATACACTGCCGGCCAAAAGTTTGAGACCACCTTGAAAAAATTACAATATTGAATAAAACTCCAAAAGTTAGTGCTCAACAAATTATTTATTTACCTTATTAAATAGGGAACTTTTTATGTAACATAAAATAATTTAAAAACTACAATAATTGCC
>DWLR01002532.1:0-15245 GCA_018246295.1 Papilio alexanor hazarajatica | reverse complement strand
TAGGGTTTGTTTATATTCTCAACGACCACCGTGAAATGGAATTCCCCGTAAGAAAGGAAACTGTGAACCCATTGTAACTTTATTACACCACTTTGGGTTTAACAACGTCCTCATTGCTTAGAGCCACTGTTAGTTAGCAATTGTATTATATAAACCGATGACAGGGATTTATGGCACTCATTGTAAGCACCGGAGCCTCAACAGTCGAACCATTGTTTCGTTGGCCAGAACACTGGGTTCATTGATAGGACAAATGCACACGACGAAGATAGCAAGGTGGGAGATTTCGTATACATGCACCGCTGTGACGGCGTTGCAGCATGTCAGTTCAAGAGTTCAGTCCGAGTTATAGTACAGTTCGAGTTCTCACCCCAAGCGAGCGTTTGAGAAGCCTTGCAAAGTTTAGATTCAGTGCGGATTAGAATTTATAACTAGAATTAATTCGTTTTAGTAAAGTAATTAAAGTATATTTAACTTCAGCCGGTATCATTATTCCGTTCCCGCCAGCAGCATCAATCTAACAAAAAAATCTATCGCAGTCGGTGCTCAACCTTTCCACAAACTTATGACAATATACAAGTAATCACTAAATCCATAGTGTCATTAGTTAAAAAGACCTCGTTGTTCTTAATTTTACACATCTCTTACTTTTGGTATGCGCAAGTAACACACAAAAATAGGTTGGGTTCCAAAACTATTGTCGATGTACAAAATATCTCAGTTACAATTTTGTAGCTGCAAACGTTCAGACTTAACCGTTTGAAACTAAAATTAATTTTAAAGTATACTCACAGATTTTGTACTTACAAATGAAAGTAAATCTTTACACTTCAACTTTCAACGCGCTCATACATCATTCGTATAACTTCCGGTGCAGTTGCACTATACATGTCTAGCGTACTTACCACACCACTTACTTTGAGATTGTTAGAACCACTTCACACTTTCGTACTGTACAAAAGAATAGATTTACAGTGCACTTTAAGTCTTTTTAACCGACTTCAAAAAGGAGGAAATTCTTAATTCGCTTGTAATGTTGTTTGTTTGTTTTTATACCGGAACTTAAACGGTTATGAACCGATTTATTATTTTTGTTGGAAAAGGGACAATTCCATGTTAGTTTGAATGGCATTAAATGTTGGACTCCGAAGATATAATATATCAGGGATTTCTGGAAAATTGCGAAATTTCTAGATTTAAGGCAATCCCTTTTTGGGTTAAATGGCATTATAATGTACTGTAATTAATGACTTAAGATATGTTTATAATTATATAAATAGTGTATAAATTATACTATGTAATAATATTATTTTAAACTACTTTTACTAAACTTTAATTTAGATATAGAATGGAATTTAGTTACATCCTTTGTATAGTTTCTAATTGTTATTCATTTGTTCATTAAGTATTTTGTATGATAACGCTTTAAAAACAAAACTATCTTATATAGCTTGCTTCAGAGTTGTAATTTATATGACCTTCAACTTACATATTATATTACTTTACTTAACAGTTGCTTATACTAGGAATCTGTTATCGTGAATACGTAAACTAGTTGTAGTCGAAACTCTCACGTTAACTTCTTAAATTGTATACCTTCAACAGTAAATAATGGTTTCATTATCATTAACGTCATCAAACTTTAAAGTCCACTCTTAGACTTTAAAGTACATTCTCCTCCCGTGATGGCTACAAAAATCATTATCGTCAAATATATCTCAATCTTTATACAATACAAATTTTGCTTTGGTATAGACTAAGCTTTAGAAAATAAATGGTCAGCGAATTCATAGCTAACGCTAAAAGCGTTGCAAGATCAATGATTCGAGGCAATGTTGACCCAATCGAACGAGAATGCGGTGCAGTAAAACACTCTTGGTCTGTCCAAAAGTGTTCGTATCTCTCTAAAAATGACTATAATACCTACAGTTTAAAATTATTACTAGTGCTTTTTTTGAATCCGGGTTTTGTGTTAATTTAAATATACAAATAACCCATTATTTGTAAATTTTGTTTTATTTTGTTTTTAAGTTTAATTTTACACATAATCATTTTTTATTTCTTTCAATAAATCATTTATGTATTAAAAAAATACGAAATCGCGGCACGTGCTTTGTGTTAAGTTCATTCCATTTCAGAAGTTCCTCCTGCGGCTTGAGCTTTCTGAATTGGGATGTGTTTAAAGAAAGTAAAAATAGAATTGCTTTTATTTAATATACTCAAGTGGTGTAACTATTTGAAATAATGTTCTCGTCATTTTTTCCATAAATTCACATAACATAAATCTGGATGGATTCCCATCATTGTTAAATTATAATCATTGTCAATTCCACTAGCTTAGTAGCTTCATAATTCTTTCTTATTTCAAATTTCTTATTTAAAAGTTTCTGTTTGTTTCTTGTAGTTTATTTTCTAGCTAACGAGCGCATACATTAAACGGTTTTTTTCATAAAATCTCGTTATTTTCATAGTAACTTACAGGAATGAATTATGTCGTAGCAGTATAGGTCAAGAATGGCACTTGCTCTAAATTATGCACGCTCTTTTCCCTTACAAAAGAATCAAAAATATAGTTTTTCAAACTTGTTACATCATTCTTAATTATTTAATATTATTGAAGATTTGTTACATGTTAGATTTTCTTTCATACTTATGTGTTCAGCAAATAAGGTATTAACAAGGTTTACGATATTTTTAATAAAAGTGATACTATGTACATGCATAAACAAATAAATTAATTAATTAAATGACAAAAAGTATGTTAACATATTATTATGAAATATGTCTCATAGAATTATTATTAGCAATTTTATATTTTGATCAGTTTTACATTTTTAAACACAATTTGATAACGAACTTGAAACAAAACGTTACATACGAAACTTGTCTGTATAGAAACTGAAATTGTAATCTTAAGTGGAAACCCTTATGTTATTTACTCTTTAAGATGGACATTGCATCTAGATATCTTTACTTGTTTTTTGATGATAAATTTAAATTTCATTTTAAGTTAAAATATTTTTAACGTATGAAAGTATTAGTAGATTAATTTAATAATTTACTAACATTTTTACACCACACCAACTAAGTGTAAGTTTGTGTTAAAATAGGTCATAGGTCATCAAATGGTGGATATGACCCCAAGTCCTAATGTTTCGGGACAACTGAAATTTTGAAAAATTTGAAATTTAAGTAATTTTTGAAATTTAACTTAAACTAAAATAAAACCGACTTCAAATTTATATCTAAATTACTACTAAATTTATGTCATTAAATTATTTATAGCCACGGTACATCTCATTATGTTATCTCATCAAGTCCGTTAAACGAAAACAGGGCTTATCTAACCTACCAAACATGTCAATTTTCGGTATATCTTCGGAATACAGGGTTCAATAGCATTCAAAATTAAATGATCCAATTACGAATGTCCCCTTTCCAACAAAAAAATGAAATCGGTTCACAAATATCAATGTTATGAGGTAATAACATAAGAATACAACTGAATTAAGAACGTCCTCCTTTTTATAGTCGGTTGACAAAAAGGCACTTAAAGAAATTTTAATTTTTTGATTACTTGACCCATTCACGTAGCAGTGACAGCGGCATACCTGATATTTCTGTTAATTAATACGTAGTTTACTACTACCTACTACTTTGAGGAAGATTTTTCTGTATAAAACTCCTGTCATTCTTTATAAAACTCCGCAAACTTTGATGAAAGATATAGTCAACTAGAGTGGAGATATCCTTTCTAACATTGAAGCGCCTATCTGTCACGGCTTTGACTGGTAAATTGTTTTTATACCCTTAGGCTCACTGGGCAAGGCAATGTAAAGGCGATGCTTACTAAAAGACTTGTGTTAGTATGTTTCTAAAATAAGTTTTTATTATGTGTAGGAATGGAACGTAAGATGATAGGGTGAAATGGAACGTAAGTGTGTGAGCGGGACGGAAGCGGGGAGAATGGCGATGTAAGAGGAACAATGCGTGAGCGACAATCTGAGATTAATTCTCTAAGCTTTAGTGTACCATTAAAAGTGGATACCGAGTCCCTGGTTGCATTTGAATAACGAAGTAACTTATCCCACATGTCTATAAGTAGATTATTGAGTTCCTAATATAGTTGTTTTTATCTATATTAAAAAGGAATGAGATTGATAGCTCATTCCTTTTTTTATATATTACATTATATATTTATGACCTGGTGGTCATAAATTAAATATTTAGAAAAGCTATGCTAAAACCGTCCATGCATAAGAACAGGTCATGTATAATCAGGTCCGTAGTTTTAGTGGTTAATGTTACCGTCCTACTTGGACTGATAAAATAATATAATCTTGCCCAGGAATTTATTTTGATTAGATAAAGTGCTTTAAATCAAACTTCGGTCTAAATGTGTCAGCCTGTAAATAATTTAAAGGTGTTTCAAATATAAGAAAGTTTCACAGCACCACCTGCTAAAGTGGAATGAAACTGAACACGCTACGCGCCTCTCCACCTGAGAAATACATTTTGAAACGATTTCATGCTTATTGAATTATATCCGATTCATCAGCGCAAATGAAACCATTAGGTTCTGTTATGTTTATAGATTCAGATCGACAAAGAAAATATATTTTAAATATGAAAATAAATCTACATTATATTATATTAAATTATTCTTATATTCAAGATTTTCTACATTTCACATTTTTTTAAAATAATTTATGCGAATAAAAGAAATGAGATTTGAAAATGTTGAAATACTAATGTTGCCAAGAGATTTAGCGAAACGAGAAATATCACTCCATTGGCTTCAAGCCATATCGGCGATGAGTGGGAGCGTCAGCCTCAATATAGTTAGCATAAATTTTGCACTTGTTTCCGTTTGAGACTTTATTGAATTTGACCATTTATATTTCTATTTTCGTATTTTTGTGAACAAACCGGCAAACGACCAAGCGGTTAACATGATGTTAACAAAAGAGTGCTATCCAAAACTATACGCAAACTAATTCTTCAGGATACAAGCAACTTTTCCCCTAAAATATTAATATTTTAAATATATGGTTTACCTTTGTCTCCACACTAAAAAAGAATTGTAACTTTTTCTGCATCATTTTGTTTGAAATGCCTGAATACCTTGAAGTTTTGATATTAGTAGGTTCACTTTCAAGTAATAATTTTTCATCAATAGCGGGATTGATACAAGTTAAGTTATTACTAGATATACTATTTAATTAACATTATAAAATGTTCATTAAAAGGTACATATTGTTAGTTACAATGTGTGATACGTATATAAGTGTAAATTACATACGGGAGAACGAGTTTTGTGCCGTTAAAAGAGGAGTTACTACCAATATTGTATCTAATATTTAGAACCATGTGCTACCACGCTGTTTGAATGAAAAATAGAAAACCCTGCTTTGTTTTCAAACCCTAAAAAAGTCCACTTTTACGTCGGATAGTATACGGATACTTACGTGTAAGTATTTTGATTTTCTTTAATATCTTCATAATACTCGTAAAGTACTTAACAATCCGTATTATAGTTTAAAATGTATATTTAGGAAGTAGTATTACTGAAGTCCTAAAGCCTTTAGAACTTAAGTTATGCAGATTAATATCAATACTTTGCCAGCGATAATATAAAAAATTATAATTATTTGAATTATACATCATTATAAATGAATTAATGTCTAATTGTTATAAGCAACTAATTTGTCCACATGTATCTGACTTTGACGGCACAATGCTTTATGAAAGATTTTATTACTTGATCCGATTAAATCAAAGCGATTAAAGCTTACTTTATTAAAATGGGTATTTTTATTTTTATGCTGTTTATCACGCATGATAACTTTATGTTCTTATAGTTTGGTGTGTAGGTAACAAAAATGTAATCTATAATGATATATCAAAATATATTCTTGAGTATAATAACAAGTGTACATTATTACGTTAATATGCAAAACCTATGTCACCTTGTGCAAAGTTGCGAGCAGGCAAGTGGAATTGGAATAGTACAATCTACTAATTTATTTATTCGCCTAACTACAATTTACCGTAGTTGTCCCTAGAATTATTTTGTAGCGTTTTTTTAAAAACAAAACCAGCTCCATAATTATATAATTTTGTTTATAAGAAATTAAGTTATTTATAGTCTCATTGTAAATCCATTAAGTACAAGCTGGGATTATCTTAAATGTATCAATATGTCAATTTTCATGTATAATATATCTTTGAAACCCAACGCTCAACAATGATATTAAAATTAAATGAGGCCCACTTGCGAATATCCCATTTTTAACAACGCTTCAACATTGAAATTTGATATAAAAGCTGCTAAAGAAATACTTTTAAGCTTAACAAATGATGAAATAGACTATAAAGAGAAAGGGAATAAAATCTCTTGCGGCGCGGCGTGAAGAAATAAAACAGTAATTCGTAGTAAAGATCACGATTGCGCCCTCGAGCTTCGAACAAAAGTAGGTTAAAGGACAAGTATTTTACGATTGAGTTTCTATACATTGACTGACCGGTTGGCGCAGTGGTAAGATATTTGCCTCTCACGCAGCAGGTCGTGGGTTTGATTCCCATCCAGGACAAACATTTGTGTGTATGAAGATGTCTGTTTGTCTTGTGTCTGCGTGTAGTTATCTTTATATGTATGTGTTTATAAAATAAAAGTATTAATATATGTAGCACATAGCACAAGCTCTGCTTAGTTTTGAATATCTTATCCAGGCTAGGAAAAATGTCCAAGAATATTATTTAATTTTTTTATTATTTTTATGAGTTGTTTCCATAATTGAGAGAAAAAAATAACTTATTTTGGAGTATAAGTAAGTATAACAAATTAGTTTTATTTTTGTCTACCTTTTCCAAATGGAAATGGATAAAAAACGTAGACAGTAAAAAAATGATGTAACACCACTATCATAATCAATGTTTACGCTGTTTTCTTTATCAATCAATTTTAAATTTGATTACATATGGGAATTTTTACAGAAATTAAACAATAATTAATTAACATAAGAAGATTACACTAAAATAAGTATAAATTACATTACTCAATCTTTGGTCGACTTACATTACGTTCAAAATAAACGGTTGCTTGCCTGTTACGATTGCTAACTTTGTCTACCACAGTTGGATTGAAATATGTGAAATTTTTTCTTATAAAATTTACAGTTTTTATAACAACAACATATTGACGGCGGCTTCGCACACGTTTAAAAAAATCGCTATCCGGAAAATGAAAAATATCGTATTTAAAACGTTTTTTTTTGGTTATCATTAGGCTTACTGACATTTTATTGGGATATCATTTGCGCAATTTTCAGTTCGTGGTATGTAACAATTTAAAATTATCTACGTAGGTATATACAAACCAATTCACTAAAACGTAAATATATAGAATTCATTAAGATCAGTCATTAGTTTTTAAGTTAAAACTGAACATACAGCAGACGGACAGACACACAGATGTTTTATATAGCCTATTTTTTTAACAGCCTTTTCTTTACAGACTCTACTCAACTTATATATTGGTATAGGCTAGTTGTGGCCCTAACTAAAGTATGATTTATAGTGACCAAAAAATTTAGAACACCTAAATCTTGTGTTTAATCTTTAGCTTTTTTTTTTTCAATCATTGTATATTTAGAAGTGGGGTACATCATCATCATACTTTTCGCATTCTTGAATTCTTTTAATAAACATCTGGAGTGCCAGTGGATGTTTTGCGTACCTGCTTCCATCAATTTGAAGGACTGTTGGAATCCTACTTGCGTTCTGAGTACGCTCTACTCTCGCTAATAAGAAATTCTTAGAATTTTACCTGGAATAGTGACACTTTATGTTTATACTCATATATTATTTTATAGCAACGCGTAGTCAAAATTATCTAAGTTTGTATTCATTATTAATTAATTATGTTAAGTATGTGTTAATTATGTTATAATTAATATATTTATTTTGTATACTTCGGATTCAGGATTCACTCGTATACAATTGTAGATACAACTTATTACATAAGTTGTATATGAATCCTAGTTAATTGTGTTCAAAAAAGCAGAAGGATTTACGTGAATATATCTAAACGTTAACTGAGGATAGCTGTTAGCACCCGTTAGGAAGGGACCCATATAGATATTTGTAGAATTTATAAAATGTAAATTAACTACTTCAGGGTACGTTTACTATTTCTTTTTACTATGAGTAATATAATAATTACCTTATTTGATTGTGCAATATACTAGCGATTTTATGAATAAATATATGACTTTTACAATTGTTGATTATTTTAATAAGGAAATACAAAAACGAATGCAAAAGAAAAAAGTTATAAAATAAAAGAACAGTATAGAATCATCAGCCGAAAAATATTTCAGAAATACTTTACGTAGATACAGCATCAATAAACGAGCAGCAAAGATAATCCACAGTTTTAAAAACAATACAAATGATTAAATTTGATTGCTTCTCTGCACCAGTCAATTTATTTATCTGTGGACTCCGCCTCTGCTGAATACGATTTAAATTTTATGAACAATTCGAATTTGATATAATCTAGCTTTAAAGTTTTTTTTATACTATTTTTGATATTAATATTTTAATATATGTATTTACATAGTTTTAATATAAATGTATCGAACTAAATAACTAATTATTTTTACAAAATAATCTAACAAACCTTAAATTTTGGTCGCATTTCAACCACTGGCCACCAGGCGATCACAAGTGTAAAGTTTTTAAAAATATATTTTTGCCACTTATATCTAATACCATATTTTGCATGGTTTTTCCCGCGTCTGAATCGATGCCGATACGCGCTGTAATCCACAAACTGGTATAAGAGTGAATAAGGTTAATGATAATAAATTGAATTTATAAAGCGACGTGACAGGAAAGTTTCTTTACCTCCAGTAAAAGCGTTCATATTGCTAAAAGTATAAGCTTTGTGTATGAAAAATAGAGAAAAAAAAAATACAATGCGGTTCTTATGCCATAAGAATTCTTTATCTTTTTTATGGAAAATAAAAAAACGAGCAAGCGATTATCTAACGTTTAGTGATACAGCAATATACCAAATTTATAAAAAAGGTGTAGTTATTTAAGTACTAAGTATATCATTGATTGATTAATAATTGTAATTCAATCAAAAAAGCAATAAAATATTTTAGAAGTAAATCACGGAAATGTAACGACTTTTACCTAAGTTAGTATCTTTCTCTTTTGAATAATGTTTTAATGATCCCTTCCTCCTATGAAAGCAATAAAAGAGATCTATAGAGCAATCTATGAAACAGGTCCTTGATTTACGATTTTTCCTTATGACCATTGGAACTTCGTATTTTAGATCCTTGCCATATAGAAATATTCATACTTTTCTATAAGATTTTTCTTACTATTTACTTAAAAGGCAAGGTTAATTTACATGCACTTTTGTTATTTACATGGTGGTATACAATTTTTCTCGTAGTTAGTTATCTATATCAATATTATTAGAAGCAAATTTACGTTTGTTTGTGTGAACTCTGAAATCACTGAACCTTTTTTAATAATTCTTTAGTAACTAGGAAAATATTTTCTTTTGACAAAAGGAAAATATTATAAATGAAACAAGCAATAGCTTAAATAAGCTAGCCGGAGTGTTATCAAATCCAACTGACTATATGACACTCGGGAGATTAAGAATCGAATGACAAGAACACCTCAAATCGGTCAAGCCTTTTGATTTTCAAGATCGTTCTTTTGGGCGACCCGTTGTTCGTTTGCCCCCTTCTTATCTATAAAAAAGCCGGTTAGGATTAGATCACGGAACGAACATACATATATACATACATACCTCGAATGCTTCCAGTAATTCTTATTTGAAATCATAAATAACAACGAACGTTTTACAGATTGCAGTGGCTGGGTGTCACCATCTAGAATTTAATATCCTTAGGGTAAATACCCCTCTAAATACCCATTGTGTTTATTGAACGAATCAAGTAAATAGCTGGTAAGGTAAGTAAATATCTACTTCCTTCAGGTTACATATGTGATTGTTATGTTAAAAAGATATACATTATAGACGTTATTTTTTTTTAATTTTGACTAATTTTCTTTGAGTGCCACAATGAAATAACACTCATTCGTTAAAAATACAAGCGAGTAAATCAAAACAGGTGAACTCATGAATTGCATCGAAATTTTCATTTCACTTAACACTGCGTGCCGTTGATTGATTGATACAGTTTTGACAGGCACGTAATTGGATTGCGGTGAAGAAAGGCCTCCTATAGAGGTCAAATATAAATTAGCCGTAACAAAAACCATCAACGCGACATTGATTAATCTGTCTATAAGTAGCTATTTAGGAATAATCAATAATTAGTCTTTTTTATTGCACTCGGAATAGGCAGCGATAGTCATTACTATCTAATATTATTATTTAAACTAGATTAGAATTGTTTAATGATATCGAATAACGATTGCCATATGCATTTTTCTGACCTTTGGTTCTTCAAATAATATGCCGTTACATTGTCATGGGAAGGCATATAATATAGTGATCTTAAGTTTGAAACAAACCATTGTTAAGGCGTAAAAGAGACACCAATAGATTATTTAATTTACTAGAACCCTGCTAACGAATATAAAATGTGTTTCGTTTTCTTATATTTACGCGAATATTAGACATTGAAATTAAACAAATTTTTAAATAAAACATGAGGTTTTTATAGCTTTTTTTAATATTTGCTGTAAAGCACCATAAAATCTCTACAAAAAATGTTTAATATTCAATAAAATGTGTTTCTAGAAGTTTTTTTTTTATAGAAACAATGTAGATTGCATATTGCACTTTGTAGGTCTTCGATGTGCTATAAAAGATTTGTAAAGCACGAGGTAATTTTACACTGTATTTCAGGTGTATTCGATACTAAATAACCTTTATTCAGAAGAAGGAGTCGTTTCCGCTATTACCTGCCAACAATACCCGACGTTTATCTTACGAAGCATAACATTTTCCCTAACACATTTCAACCGCTTCAATGGTTTAATGTTTTGTCGAACATTGTTCATATTTAAAAGATTTGAGAATTTTGAGCCAGATAAATTTCGATCAGGAGCAGCAGCAGTAGCGGTTGCATGGCTTGGTCGGCTTAAACAAAAAATTATTACGACTCAGTATAATACTGTTGTCAAGTAGATATATTTAATATTTATACGTTTCCGTTTTACTTGCTGAGCAAGTATTGGATTTATTATATGTGTATAATGAGTGCACGCAACCTACAGCGTCTGTGTAATCTGTGAGCAATCTCTCATCCGCCTTTTCTGCGTCAATGACTGTTTCCCTGTACGTATTATCTTAATTTTTCTATAATAAAGTACTTATTATATTCTAGGAGAGTTCAATTAGAAATACCAAAATATCAGACAGCATATTGCTGTCAAGCAATGCAAGCTTCATCTAAACAAATGGTTGGCAGATCTTTATGTTAGTTTTTTTTATTCTAATTTAGCTTTGCTCCGCAATTTTAACCTCCATGCTTTAACTTACGGGTCAAAGCGGGATGTTAAATAGCCTATTAATTAAGCTGTCAAATGCAAAAATATTTTAGTAAATCCAATTGATAGTTCCAGAGATTAGCGCGACTAAACAAACTCTTCAGCTTTATTTTATTGTAATATAGATAACTTAGTTCTTAGCAGTTTGTTATTATATGGCTTAGTGATGTTCAGATTTGATCCGGAGCCTTAAGATTGATATCACCCTCCCGACTACCCGGATAACGTGACTCGACACAGATGTGCTATTTATTTCATTTGCAGTTTTATTACAGTACATAGTAACTTTACTACTTCCTCCCGGTGTCGGCTTTGTATGCCTTTAACAATTTTATGATACTGTTTTTTTATTTTCGGCAATTTCAGACATTATTAAAAGTTTTACCGTGGTAACACAATACTCGGACGCTCGCCTCGACTTTTATACAACCTGAACAACTTAAATTTGATCGCTTCTTAGAGTTTAACATTTCTTCTCATATTTTTGTTCTTTGTTTTTGTATTTTCGAAACTGATTTTAAGCTTGACATCTATGTAATGCTTGATACGTGCATTATAAGAATCCAAACCTTACCTTACGAGAGCAATATGTAAACGATTTTATTATTCCCGTACATACCCATCTGTCATTGATATTTTACAACAATTTATTCGATCCCCCATACATTATGCAACATAAACAAAAATCAAACAAGCAGTTCATTCAATTTCAATTAAGCACAGTTCCACAGATAACAGATATAAAAGGGAATAAGACACTTGAGCTTTAACACTAAAATTGTCGAAACACGGCCCTTCATGTAAGCTCTGAGATTATTGTAAAGATAGGAATATTTCTAAGGTTATAAAATCAATTTTGGTTCAGTGTACCTCTGCAGATACGTTTCGATAAACTCCCAATTGATACTAGCATCAGCAAAAATACAGCGATTTGTTTTCTACTAAGGGATTATTGAAGCCCAAAAAGACATCGCTGTATTCTTCTCCTTACACATATTATGGTACATAAATATATAGCATTTCAGCGGTGTATTGGGTTTCGACAATATTTCAATAAAACACCGTCAAGTTAGATTTCTATCAATAACTCATTTATTAAACACGGAGCACACACAATTTCATGGCGATTCTCTGCTTAACAAAAATAAATTTATGTTTATTCAACACAGTGTATACTTTTTATAAATTTGTAAAACATCATACACAATTTTACACGCCAACAAATTGAAAATCAAACCTAAAAGTGCACTCGTCGTCACCGCTTATCATTCAAACTACCAAGTTATAGGGTCTAACTAAATTTAAAATAGTTTTATATGCTCATACATAAATTCATTTACTTTTCATCTGAGAATTTTAGTCGATGTGTCAAGATTTATTACGAACAATGTTTTATGATATCTCGAACTAAGAAGTCCAGGTGACCCGTAATAAAGTCATATCATTTTTTCAAATAACCTTTTCCGCCGTCCCTCGCACCTTGCCTACTAGTTATTTTTCGGCTTAGATTTATATTTATAGTGTTCCTAATAAATTAAAGGCGAGACCTTTTAAAATATTTTCTGGGCACCTTAAAGTCATTCTTGAGTCCAAAATTACTGCTCTCTTATATTTAAACGTATTACAATACGGGTCTCGAACCTAGTACAGCCGTGTTACCATTTTGTATTTTGTTGGAGCTTTAATAAACGTTTTATTTTTAATGTTGTATATAAATTACTAAAAATAAATATGTATAACGCAATCTTGAGATAAATATAAGAATTTAAAAAAGAATTGATTATTCAAAGAAAGGATAGCAGACCTTTACTATTTTTCCCGATTAACATAAATCAAAGGAAATGCTGAAATAAAAAGGAAAGCAATTAATTAATAATAACAACAGCTAATCTATAAGAGAAGTAGGTCAAAACAATCATAAAATTATTTCAAGGCAATTAGGTAGACGGAAGGCGCGGATACGGAAGTCGAATTCTGAAAGCATTAGATCACATCGCGGGAAGTTCACCTCCCATTAAGAAAAAACCCACTACTTTCCTATAGAATGTATTGTGAAACTATATGTTTTTAGGTCAGTGATCTCAATATTATTTTTTCTTTCTCCAATAACTTACTACTTAGAAATGAAAGTCATAGTCGTCAAGTGAAAGTGGCTTACATAATAATATATTATTTATTATATCTAATGTGTACTTTTATAGTTGTATATACTCGTAGTTAGATTTATTTGTATGAAGTTATAAAAAATATCACTTTAACATCAATAGATTGAGCAATTTTTTATAATAAAATTTAAAACCTTAATTCATAAAACGATAAGTATCACTATTTATAATTAGCAGGCATAATTTTAAATGAAAATTTTGGCATCATAACATCCCCAGATTCTATGTTATATACAATAGTATCCATCCATTTCGTCCACTGGGAAGTTAAGCTTCGGAAAACACATTCTTAGATCACACATTCATAGACATAGTATCGACTTTGCAATTATAGCTAAGTTAGAAAATTCTTTACTATCCTTTATTAATCTGCAATAAACAAAAATGAGCTCGTACGAAAATTAAAACCTATTTACATAGATCATTTAACAAACGGATTATTACCGGATAATCCTGCACAAAATATGAAGCTAGATTAATGTTTTAATTAATCTTGTTTCATATTAATTAACTAAATTTAATTTTCGTGAATTTATTACTTAATTTCATTTCGACAATGTACAAAATTAAAATTTAACTGATATAATACAATAAAATTACACGATACAATTAATATATTCAATTATATTATGTATAAACTATAAAATTATTAGATGTTATATTTTGTTACGTGGTTAACAGTTTAAGTATAAAATAAAATTGACAGTTTAGATTAACTTCTTTATTTGTTTATTGTGTATAGATAACTATACATCAACTAAATAGCGATTATAATTTCGAAAAACTCTTAATTTTAATATAACATCGAATCGTAATTTATTCTTAAAAGGATATACTTTCTGACCAGTAGTCAGAAAAACACGCACAAAGTACGAAGTGAAAAGATTAAGCAGAAATGAAAAGTTACGAATGCACTGAAACGCACTTACAATAAAGCGAAAATGGGCAGGTCACATCGCACGCTGCGCAGATAAATGTGGACTATTGTCCACACGGTTAGAGCAATTTTATCTAATTAATTTAGGATATGGACCCCAATATGGGTATAGGCCTCCCCAAACCTCTATCACCTTTCCTTATCCTTGCTGTGGTTGATCTAATCTCTCTAATCTGCACGATGTCGTCTTCCCACCGCTGCTTTCATATACCTGAAGGCCCTTTCCACTTTGTGGTTTCTATTGAAAGATTAGATCAACTACACCAAGGATAAAGAAAGGTGATAGAGGTTTGGGGAGGCCTATACCCATATTGGGGTCCATATCCTAAGTTAAGTAGATAAAATTGCTCTAACCTTATCTTACTCTAAATGTAAAGTATATTTAGAAAAAAATGTTATCAACATTTGAAATGTAAAATTATGAGTTAGAATTTAAGGCTTTTTATACTATTATCATTGATTCGTAACTACTATATATTATATATAGTACATATATACATATATATCACGTTTTTATATGTAGACATAACTGCATAGCTATCAATCTAAGCAATAGAATAACGAACGAGATTTTATATATATATATATATATA